>CATIWM010217043.1:0-11852 GCA_949671775.1 Mallotus repandus
AATGTGATATTTACTAAAGGAAGAGGAGGATGAAGGCAAACCTAATGAGCCACGCTCTTTTGGTAATTAATGATCAGTGCGTTCATTGGAGATATATGACCGACGATGAAGTGAATGGATTGAACCACGACTTGACTTGATTGGACTTGCATATCTTTACTGTAAATTGCGATGAAGGAAATCAAATGAAAGGAAAAGAAAGGAAATTAAAAAGAAATGAAATTCAAATTATTATAAGAGACAGTACTGGATTAGGGAAAAGGGAAAAGAAGAGATTTTGCTTGAAAGGAAGTGTATATGCAGTGATAGACATTTGGCCACAAGGCCCATGACTACAAGCACATCAAATGGCAAACGAAGAAAGAATGGTGGTGTTGAGAGCAAATTGGAGGGGACACAGCAGGTGATGGGCGGATGAGGCAAAAAATCTGCAGAGTTATAATGGGGTAGTTTTGATAATAAGACTATGTAGTTTTGATGTATATTTAATAATTTAAATTATATCTATTTAATATTAAATAAATTTATTTTTGAATTCATTAATGAATTATAATTAAAATTATTTTTATAATATTTTATAACGTAAATTATATTTATTTACTATTAAATTACTAAATTATTTAGTTATTTTATTTACTAAATTATTTATTTAGTGTTATATAATAATACTAAATTATTTTGTAATATTAAAATTACTTATAATATTAAAACTACGTAATTTTGAGTTAAAATTATGCAGTTTACGATAAAATTAAATTATAATCTATAATTTAAATCATATATTTATGTAATAACAATTTTAATTGATATCATATAATAATATAAAATTATTTATAATATTAAAACTACGTAGTTGACAATAAAATTATATAAAATTAGATTATAATTTATAATTTAAATCATATATTTATATAATAACAATTTAAATTAATATTGTATTTATTTAATAATAAATTAGTATTATATAATAATATTATTAAATTACTTCAGAATATTAAGATTATTTATATGGTATTTATGTAAAATTTAATTATATAATATTAAATAAATTAATAATTAATAAATTTTTAAAATCATAATAGTAAATATAATAATTATGCAAAATTTATAATTATATAATTATTAATTTTATTATTAGTCTTCTAGTTCATGGTTATTCTCATTTTGAAATTAAATTAGTGTTTTTCTTTTCTCAATTTTTATATTAAATCACATCTTTCTTTTCTAATTAGACATACAGAATAATAATTTAGAATGTTTACATCCTTAAAAATCATATAGTGTGTGTATATATATATATATATAGACACACACAAACAAATGTCATGACAAGAAAAATAAAATGATGTTTAGTATAAATGTCGATTAATGCTAAAAGATACGTGGCAAAATAAAAATAAAAATGAAAGTTATAATGAATGTTACTCAATATTGAAAGAAATGTCACATTAAATATAGTATATTGTGACATTTATAAAAATGTTGCCTTATTATAATTTTACTTTCTTAGATGACAGTTGTAGAAAATGTCATAAAATAAATGTCATTATGGACCATTTTTCTTGTAGTGAAATTTCAATAGTTTATATACGTGGTTGATGATGTGGCAACTGATTGTGAAGAAAATGAGACCCATTTGATCTTAGTACCATTTGATCTTAGTAAGCATACAATCAGCACCAAATCGGCCGAAAACACTAATTTACCACCCATTTTTAAAGTTCAGACACTTGATTATAAAAAAAAATGTTAGACACTCAAATAGAAAAAACTGAAAAGTTAAGACACTTGATTACAAAAAAAAGGGTTCGACACTCAAATAGAAAAAGCTGAAAAGTTAAGACACCAAATTTGCAATTTTTCCATTCTTGAAAATAAAAGGAGCATAATAAGCAATTACCTACATTCAACAAAAATGTAGTACAGAGAACAAATTACAATAAGAATTTATCATTAGTAGAAATCCTTTTAGATGAGAAAAGATGCAACACCAAATTCTTAATCAACTTTACAATTACTAGTTAGAAAGAAGATGAGCATTATAACATAATAAAGAGGCAATGGAGTGAGTGGGAATAAAATTAAAAAAAAAAGAGTTAAATCCTGCAATTAGTGATGTTTAGCCAGCTAGAGGGACAAATTTAATTAGTAAGCTTCCTTGTGATACATGAAAAAATGCAGCAACACATGTTCACACAATTAATTGAAGTTTGAACAAAATAATAGGCATATTATATTTCAAACTCACTCAGGTATAACAATGAAAAATAGTCATCTAGACAGAAATAAAAGAATACTTTTTGGCAGTCATATACCTGCAACTAGATTACATGAGCAATTACACCAGAGTCAAAAGTGAAATAACAGTTTAATTCAATTCTATGTACAATCTCTTTGCTTTCAAAATACATAGTTACTCAAATTCATTTCTTCCAACTTAAAAACTAAAAACTGTTTAAAAAAGGAATAAGAAAAAGAAAAAAAATTCAGCACTGTTGTTGTTACAACATTCTAAAGACATAGATTTTTACCAAGACTCTTTCTTTTTTTCCATGTTTTCTTTTTTTATCGTAACTTGTAAGCATCAAAAAATATCTTGAAGCTTGGAACCTATAAGTATTGTATTGGGATAAGATATGTAATAAGATTTGAGGGCAATAAAGTTCCTAATGAAAGGTATCATTTTATGATGATGGATTACATTTATCTTAAGAAGTTGGACTATTTTTAATAATCATATTATCAAATTGCAGCTCTAATGGAACAAATGTTGGCATTGAAACATCTCCAAGATGGCCTGATTCTTGGAGATGCTTTAAGGTTGATTAATTTATTTAATCGTCATCTTCATTTCAAGAAGAATTCTTCCATTTATGGTTTTTGGATGACAACAGGTTCAATGGGAAATGGAAATTACTCTTGATTCATAATCTATTTCAAGGTTCAAGCTATCACGACCGTCATTTCCATGGGAAATGAAACTTTCTCCTTCAAGCTCTGAAGCTATGCCGAGGATCAAGTAGCTGTGATCATCCATTTTTATTTCATAAACACCAGATTTTGGTACTCCATCCTTCCCATCAGTAATATTTTTGGTTTGCTTCACCAAATCGTGTGAAATATTATGTAGAGTCTTCCTTTTCTATCAATAAAGATGGTTGTCCTGAGTCTGATATGTTAGATATTAAACTTGAAACTAATATATCTATATTAAGTACGAGTTAAGTTTAAATAACTAATATTGTTTATAACTATTATTGTTTAAAGTTTACGAAGGAAATTTAATTAACTATCTTAAGCTATATGTATTTTAAGTATATAACTATAGTATAAATACCTTGTAAAGGAATTGATTTAAACATGGAGATATAAAAGTGTATTCATTAAGCTTTTCTTTATTCTTCCTACTTCCTTATTTGTGTGTGTGAATTTAATAAGTGCCCATTCGCTTCCAATAAAGTGGTATCAGAGCTATAAAAGTGAAGAATGACATTAAAAGAAACCTCTCTTTCCTTCAAATATCCACAAATCAATAAGGCCAATTATTAAAATTGATAAATTAGAATGAAAGCCATCCTTTTTTCTCAAAGAGTGTAGGATGTTATTGAGAAAGGTGTTGAGGAACCATAAAATAAAGAAGCATTGAATCAAACCCAAAGGCAAGCTTCAGAGAAGGAGAGGAAGAAAGATCAATGTGCACTCACCATCATTCATCAAGGTTTGGATGGTGACATGTTTGAGAAAATTGCTAATGAGACCACTTCTCAGAAAGCATTGAAGACTCTTAGAAATTCTGTTTTAGGAGTTGATAAAGTAAAGAAGGTTCAACTTCAAACTCTAAGGGCTGAATTTGAATCACTCTTTATAAAAGAGAGTGAAACCATAACTGATTACACCACAAGAGTCTTGGTAGTGGTGAATTAAATGAAGAGACTTGGGGAAACAATGTAAGATGTTCGTGCATGGTCGAGAAAATTATACGCTCTCTTAATGCAAAGTTCAATCATATAGTGGTTGCCATTGAAGAGTCTAAGGACTTAGAGACTTTGACAATCAATGAATTGAGTGGGTCATTGTGAGCCCATAAGGAGAGAATGAATCGGGGCAAGCAAGAGTAAGATGAGGAAGCCTTACTAGTAAAATTTTTGATCAAATCTAAAGGAAATTCTTTTGTTGGAGGTGGTCGTGGACAACCACGTGGAAGAGGTTGCAAATATGGACGTGGACGTGGGCATGTTCAAGGATGAAATGACTAAAATTTTTTAAATGGAAATATAAATCAAAATTTTCAAAGAAGCCGTGGAAGAGGAAGAACAAGTGGTAACTATGGGAGATACAATGAAAGAAAAAATAATAAAGCTCAAGTAGAGTGCTACTCTTATGGTAACATTGGCCATTACTCTTGGGAGTGTCAAATTGAAGGTATAGAGGAAGAAACAAAACTTGTAAAGTATGTCGAGGATGTAGAAGAGACAACCTTATTTCTTTATTTTAAGGAAGAAATTATAGGAGAGAAGGACTCATGGTACTTTGATAATGGAGCTAGTAATCACATGACAGGTGATAAAAGCAAGTTTGTGGATCTGAACACCAAAGTAACAAGTAATGTATGCTTGGTGATAAGATAAAAATGGAGATCACAGGTAAAGGGACTATCTTATTTCAAGCAAATGATGGAAGTCATAAAGTTGTCCATGATGTTATTACATTCCCAAATTAAGAAGTAATATTTTGAGCATCAGGCAACTTATGGTGACCGATTGTAAAATTTTTATAGAAGGTCATATGCTTTGGCTGAAGAATCATAATGATGATGATCTTATGAAGGTTGTTATGATAAATAACTGGATGTTCAAATTGGACTTACAAACAACTGAATATGCTTGTTTAAAGACTTGTGTAGATGATTCATCATGGATTTGGCATGTGAGATTTGGTCACCTAAATTTTGAAAGTTTGAAAGCTTTGGGAGAAAAGAAAATGGTGAAGGGAATTCCAATAATTAATCATCATGATCAACTATGTAAAGCATGTTTACTTGGGAAGCATTCAAGAAAGAGTTTTCCGAAGTAATCAATCTCTAGAGCCACTAAGCCACTCCAACTTATTCATGCAGATGTGTGTGATCTTATTAAACTACAGTCATTGGGTAAAAGTTCTTATTTTGTGCTATTTATTGATGACTATAGCTGAAAGACTTAGGTTTACTTCTTGAAAAATAAATCTGAGGCTTTTAATGCTTTTAAAAGATTTGAAGCAGCTATTGAAAAAAGAGTGAGCATAAAATTAAATCCCCAAGGATTGATAGAGGAGGATAGTTCACTTCTAATGAGTTTCAGACTTTTTGTGAATTGTATGGAATTCGTCGTTTTCTAATAGTTCCAGGATCACCTCAACAAAATGGAGTTACTGAAAGGAAGAACTGTACCATCTTAAACATGACTAGTTAATGTTGAAAAATAAAAATACGCTTGAGGAATTTTAGCTTAAAGCAATTACTTATGTAGTATATCTTTCTAATAGAACTCCAACCAAGAGTTTGAAGAATGTTACTACATAAGAAGGACGGAGTAAGTAGAAACCGAGTTTTTGGATCCATTACTTATGTGCATATTATAAAGAAAGAAAGATCCAAACTAGATTATAGAAGTGAGAAGTTTGTTTTCATTGGTTATGACGAGAACACAAAAGGCTACAAGTTGTACAATCTAAGAAATGGAAAGATTGTGACTAGTAAAGATGTAGAGTTTGATGAAGAAAAAACATAGGACTGGAGTTCACAAAAGGAAGGTTCATATGCTTTTTTGCCCTATTTTGACAGTGAAGAACCAATTGTTCAAGAAGTTGAAGCTACTCCACTAGCCTCACCACAAGCAGTATCCCCGGGATCATCATCAATAATTTCATCTTCATTAAGTTCAAGTATTGAGCCAAGGAAGTACAAGAGTCTTGATGACATCTATAATGAAAATGAGTGGCTTGATGATATAAAAATTTTATGTTTTTCAAATGATGCTGAACCTTTGAGTTTTGAGGAAGCTAGCAAAGATCAGAAGTGGATCAAAGCCATGAATGAGGAGATTCATTAAATTAAAAGGAATGGCACTTAGGAAATTATTTCTCTTCTAGATGTTCATCAACCCATTAGAATTAAATGGGTGTACAAAGTAAAGAAGAATGCTAAAGGTGAAGTATAGAGATACCGAGCGAGACTTATTGCAAAAGGGTACAAGCAAAGACAATGGATTGACTATGAAGAGGTGTTTGCTCCTGTTGCTCGTACGGAAGCTATTAGATTATTTATCTTAATTGCTGCCCAAAATCATCGAAAGATCCATCATTTAGATGTCAAGTCATTCTTTCTAAATGGATATCTTGAGGAGAAAGTCTATGTAGAACAACTCAAGGGGAATACTGTTAAAGGTAATGAAGATAAAGAGTTGAAGCTAAAAAAGGCATTGTATGGGCTCAAGTAAGCATCGAGAGCTTGGAATAGTAGAATGGACAAGTACTTTCAAGAGATTGGTTTATACAGATGCATTTATGAGTATGCTTTGTATGTAAAACAAGAGAAAGGAGATCTTCTCTTTATTTGTATTTATTTAGATGATCTTATTTTCATAGGAAATAATTCAAGAATGTTCAATGATTTCAAAAAGGTGATGGCACACGAATTTGAGATGAGTGACATGAGACTCATGATGTATTATTTAGGAATGGAAGTAAAGCAGATGGAAGATGGATTTTCATCTTACAATAAGGTTATGTAAAGGAGATGCTCAAGAAGTTCAATATGTCACAATGCAAGCCAGTTAGCACCCCCATAGAAACCATAATAAAGCTATAAAAAATGGAAGAAGACATAAAAAAGGTGGATCTTACCTCATTCAAAAGTATTGTGGGAAGTTTAAGATACTTGACTTATATAGACCTGATATCCTATTTACAGTAGGTTTAGTAAGTCGTTTCATGGAGCACCCATTAATGACATATATGAAAGCAGCTAAGAGGATTTTGCGTTATCTTAGAGGTACACTTGAATATGAAATCTTTTATTCATCCTCTCAAGATTTGAAGTTGGTGGGTTATTATGATAGTGATTTTGCCGAAGATATTAATGATAGAAAAAGCACCACTGGTTTTGTGTTCCTAATGGGAAATAATGCAATTTACTGGTGTTCAAAGAAGCAGCCCATTGTCACACTTTCTTCTTGTGAATCAGAATATATTGCGGCTACATCTTATACATGTCATGCTATTTGGTTACGTTAACTATTGAAAGAACTTCATTTGGAGCAAAAGGAAGCTATTGTAGTCATAATTGCTAATAAGTCTACCCATGCTTTAGCAAAAAATTTGATATTTCATGATTGAAGCAAACACATAGATACTAGGTATAATTTCATCCGAGAGTGCATCGCTAAAAAGGAAGTTGAATTGGAGTACATAAGGTCGACTGATTAAATTGCTGATATTTCCATAAAGTCACTCAAGTATGATAATTTTCAGCAATTAAGATTAAAGCTCGGAGTTATGAAGAGTTCAAGTTTACAGGGGGGTGTTAGATATTAAACTTGAAACTAATATATCTATATTTAGTATATGTTAAGTTTAAATAACTAATATTGTTTATAATTATTATTGTTTGAAGTTTACAAAGGAAATTTAATTAACTATCTTAAGCTATATATATTTTTAGTATATAACTATATTATAAATACCTTGTAAAAGAATTGATTTAAACACGAAGATTCAAAAGTGTATTCATTATGCTTTCCTTATTCTTCCTACTTCCTTATTTGTGTGTGGGAGTTTAATAAGTGCCCACTTACTTCCAACATGATTAGCACTTTGAAATAGCAAATGCTGATCACTCTGGAATCCCTTCAATAAGTTGTAATCCTGAGAATTTATGCTCTAAAAAGCAAATCAGGAGCTGTACAATAGTAATTCTCTTTCTTCCTTTTTTTATGTTTCTTGATTGTTTATGCTACATGAACTTTCTAGATCTCTTCTGATTATGCATTTAAGAATTAATATATTTTTTAGGTTCACATGCAAGGTATTGCTCTTGGGAGATCTATTGATCTAACAAAGTTCAAATGCCATGAGGACCTGATGAAGGAACTGGAGAACATGTTTGAGATTCAAGGTGAGCTCATTGGATCCACAAAGAAATGGATGATAGTCTACACCGATGCTGACAATGAAATGAAGCTAATTGGAGATTATTAATGGAAGTAAGTTCATTTTACACTCTACTTTCATATGAAACAACATTTACAGATTCCATATGCAATAGCATTAAAGAAGGAAGTAAAAGTAGATGATCAGGTGCATAAAAAATAAAAACATGCAAGAATCAAGAAAATTATGATTATATTGGAGGACAAAGCTTGCATAGGCTTATGTTTTTTATTTCCAACACTTCTGTAATCTTGAGTTTTGCATGAGTTTTAGGGACCTGATTATCAACTGAATTTTTAATTATTGATGATCAACATTGTTGCATATAGAAATTGTAAATTTCTCTTTTCAAATATCAGTTTTTATGGTTTTCTTTATTTCTCCAACTTTTTTTTTCTTGAATACAAAGCTATCTCTACTAGATTAATGCTTATGACTTTTTATTTTGTTACTGAATTGCTATGAGTTTTGTAGCACGGTGAAGACGATTTTCATATATAGACTTGGTAAGAGTTCTCCACCTTCTTTTCCTTTGGCAATGATCTGTTAATCATAATCAAGTCTCATCATTGGAAATAAACTAAAATTAAGAAAAAAATGTACAAGAATGGTAAAATTGTTTCAATCAATTTATTCCAAGATTAAGATCTTGTGGCTCTAGTGTTTATATCATTTCTACTTTTTAATGTAAATGTTTTCATTTATATGTAAATTTATGCGATTGTAAAATTCGATTGAACAGAAAAAAAAATTGTGAAATTTTTTTAATAATTAATTTAACGCGATTATATATACAATTACATTAAATTAGTTGTTGAAAAACTTTTACCATCCTTATAATCTTATTTGGATCGAATTAAATTAGTTAGATGTAAGGGTATAATCAAGTCAAGTTGAGCCACGTTTTGACAGACTCAATTTTAGTTTATTTATATTCAAATTGATATCGCTATGTCACTTAATGTTTACAAGTTGTTCGCGAACTTAGCGACTCTAAACGAACCTAAAGAAATTTTAAAAATATAAACTGTAAATTAAACTTACACATTAAAAATTGAAAATAAAATTATTAAATAAATTATAATATATTTAATAAAAATGCAATTTTATTCTAATAATATATTTTCTACAATATTTTAAGAATAAAAATTTATATATTATATATTTAAAATTAAATTATTAAACATTAAAATTACAACCTGGCTCTCGAGTTTCACAAGTCGAACTTTGTATAGTTTAAACTATGCTTGTTTATTAAACGAGCTTCAATATACAAGTTCTAATAAGTTTTTATCGAGCTGAATATCAAGTTGCTCACGAGTAGTTCTGCTCGTTTATAGCCTAGATGTTAGTGTACTTCTCTCATGAGTGTCATTATGGTTCTTTTTGGATTACAACTAATTAGTTGGAATTTAGAAAATCTTCTTACGATCATTTTAATAAAATTAGTATTTTAGATTTGATGATTAATTAAATTTAAGAAATTAAAAATTTCTACTCTATGAGGACTTGTTGTTAATGCTACACAATGGCATCCACAGCTATAAGTAACTAGTTTAGGTCTCTAATTAGTTTCAAACTTAACAAAATACCATTAAAACACCTAAAATGAATTTGGGTGTTGATAAATATTGCTTTTAATAAGTTGATAAATATTAGGGCTTTTATCTTATCATATCTATTATTTTTTTAAGTTTTTTAATTTACTAAATAGCAAAAACTGTTATTTATCAATGTGAAGACAAGTTGGCAGAGTTTAAAGTTGGTTGAACACTGGTGGCTAGTTAAATAATTGAAGTGCTTAATGGGACCCACATACTATTAACAATGAAACAGATGTTTAGGGGTTTCCGTTAGTCTCAGGTAAAAATGTTACCAACAAGTGGCCAACTTGACCTTGATTGTCAAAATCAACTTTGCTTTTGGATTGTTGGTTGTCAAAATCAATTTGGTCTTAGTTGTCGAAATCAACTTGACTTTTATTGTTTGCAAGTTGGTTTTGACAACTTGGTTTTAATAGTTGCAAGTTGTTTTTGACAACTTGACTTTTGGTTGTTCGCAAGTCGGATTTGCCAACTTGTTTTGCTTAAAGCTTAAGGATTCTAAGCCTATAAATAGGCATGGGAGGATGGCCATTTGTATGGAGTTGGTGGTAATCGGCATTGTGAGAGAGTGAGTTGGTGAGTTAAGTGTTTTAAGAGTATTTTTCTTGTGAGGGAAAAATATAGAGAGTAAGTATCTCGTATTCATTAGAGAGTGTTGGTTGTTCTCTCTTTAGGTAATAGAGAGAAGAGTGAGTGTATTTCCTCCTATTTTAAGAGAGAGTGTTATTGTTCTCTCCTTATTGGGCAATATAGAGAGAAAGTTATTGTAACTTCTATAATTTTTCATAGTGAAATTCTTCTAGTCTTACCCGTTATTTTTCATCGATTTTGTTTAGGGTTTTCCACGTTAAAATCTGTGTGTTCCATATTTTTCTTCAATTTTATTATTTCAAATATTTTAGTTGCAATTTGCTCTATTCCGTTCACTATCAATCCTGCACATATTCCGCGTTAATTTTCACAACAAAAAAGAGGGCTTAGAAAGCTAGCTTTATAAAAGTTTGTATTTTTTTCTCCAAAAAAAATGGAAGAGGGCTTATTAGTGCCTTGCTGAAAATGTTAGGGGCAAAAGTGCACCTTTTCCCTTCCAAAAATTTCAACCAAATGCTAATTAAGTGGAATAGCAGATGAGAATAATCGCTTTGTGGCGCTGCTTATGAGGTGATTTTTTCATGAATTTTTTAATTTTTAAATTTTTTTTTTTCGTGTTGCAGGAAGTATTCTTATTGAAAAGTCAACTATGACTTGATTTTGTGAGTTTTTGATGGAAGATAATCAAACAGTGATCAAAATTAAAACTGGGTGTTTAAGCATTTTAAATTTGAGGGTCAGCTATTTCTGGGTATTTTTCCAGAGCAAATGGCAGTAACAACAAAACTGTTCTGCAATTTAATCAATTAGGAATTAACTAGTTGGCTTAATCCAATGTATACGTCAGTCTCGCATCATTTGGCAGGCCAGACAAGTTGTGCTTTAGTTAATTGTATTAATGGCTTAATCCACAAGCAACTTGCAAATGAAAATAGCAAAAACTGTTATTTATCAATGTGAAGACAAGTTGGCAGAGTTTGAAGGAGTGGTTGAACACTGGTGGCTACTTAAAATAATTGAAGTGCTTATTATTTTATGAAACATGAAATGGAAATTTTCATTTGCAAGTTGCTTGTGGATCCTGTTTTTTGCTCTGTTGACCACACAAGTCAATGTAAAGTCCATTATGCCCTTGTCTCCCTGGTAGTAGACTCTCAACAATCTCATGGGCATCCAATAAGAGAGATTATGCAGAAGCTTAGATTTTATATATAGGCCAACCTCATAAGAATATAATATCTTTCTCTTGAAACTTTGAAACAAATCTGTACCTCTTGCTTTGCCTTGTTCAGAAAAAAATGGCAGAAACAGTTCTCTTTAATATTGCTGAAGGAATCATTACGAAGTTGGGTTCTGTAGTCTTGCAGGAGATCGGACTCCTTTGGGGTGTTAAAGATGAGCTCCAGAAACTAAGCAGATCAGTTTTCACCATTCAGGCTGTGCTGCTTGATGCAGAGGAGCAGTCCATGG
>CATIWM010217163.1:0-10099 GCA_949671775.1 Mallotus repandus
CAAGTTTCTCTCCCCCTTTGTCAAAGTGAAAAAGGGAGGAAACTAAAAGAGAGAGATACTAAGTGAGAAACAAGTGAAATAAAATGAAAGAAATTAAATGAACAATGAGGGTACCAATTGAAAAATAATTGAACAAAAAAATGATGCCTATTGATATCCAATTAAAAATCAAATTGAGAGTGAATCATGAAAGGTGAAACATAAGTCAAGTGTATTAAGAAATGACAATGGCAATCATGATTCTCAATATGTGGTCCAAAGAGATTTTTAAAGAGTAAGGCATACCAAGTGGAAAATAATGCCGAAAGAAAAAATAATGAGAGAATTGCATATAAAAAATTATGCAATTTTTGAAAAGTATTTTGATCATGCAAAGGGTCAAATTCTCTTTGGACAAATTGAAGTTTGCATATCTATTGACAAACTATATAAATTGGTTTTATTAGTTTATCAACAATTAGCACATGGAAAACTTCAACCACTCCTACCCAAAATGAGATCAAACACCTTTTTGAACTCAAACTTTAGTTGGTTTAGGTTTGTTTGTCTCAAAATAATTTTTAGATTAGAGGTTATGGTAAAGTAGTCTATAGTAACATACATTGTTAATGTGTCCTAATTTCATGCAATAAAAGCATCTAATTTTAGCAAATCTGTTTTGCCTAAAAATATATGCAAGTTTAGCATAATTATGATTGGTCCAGGATATGCATGCATTTCACAAAGATAATTATGCATGAGTTTTTGAGGCCTAATATGCATATGTGTGTGCCTCTTATTGTATTGCATGAATGCATGAAGATTTTTTAGTCTTAGCCTTGAAATCTTGAGCCTTGGGAATATTTGGCTTTAAAGGCTTTCCCTCGGCACTTGAATTCATAAGACCCTTAGTCTTAAAATCTTGAGCTTTAGAGCTCTCACAATGAGTGGGGGATGAGGAAAGAGTAGCATTGATAAATTTAGCGGGACTTGATAATGTAGAGCCTTCATTAGAAAAATCAAGTCCAAATTTCTCATTTGAAAATCATTGGGAATTTAAAAGATTGTCAAGTGTTTCTTTTCCTTTACGAAATTTGGAAATGAAAGTTTTAAATTATAAAACCTCCTTTGAAAGCATTTCATTTTCTTTTTTAACTTTATCAAACTCATCTTTCAAAGAATATGAGGCTTTCAAATCAAAAGTGAGTTCTTCATTTAAGGAATTAAAATTTGAAAATTCTAATTTTAATTCCTCAAAATTCTAAGACAATTTTGAAAATTTTTGTTTATAAATCTTTTTCTTTAAAAGTAAATTTTGACACTTTAAAACTAATTTTCTAACTAAGAAGCTCTCATCATCAAGATCCTCATCATTATCATCAAGCTCATAATTACATAAATCATCACAAGAATTATCACAAGAGGAGTAAAAAGTAAAGGGTACCTCAAAATTGTCCTCTAATGCCATGAAATAAAGGTTGGTAGCTTCTAGTTGCTTCTCCTCCATCTTCAATTCGAAAGAGTCATCCCAAGTAGCTTTGAAGGCTTTTCTTTTTTCTTTTCCTCCTTTACTTTTGTGCTTAAGCCTTGGACATTCACTCCTAAGGTGATCGGGCTCCTTGCACTCATAGAAAGTAATTTTCTTGGATCTCTTGGAGTCACTCTTCTTACATTCTTTGTGATTGCTCAAGTTTTTCTTCTTTAAGTACTTCATGAAGTATTTTGTGAATGATACAATTTCTTCATCATCTTCACTTGAGTTTTCAAGTTCACTTTCATCACTTAAGTCTTGGGATGCTTTGAATGCAAGGCTCTACTTTTTCTCTTTGTCTTCTTGTTCCTCTTCCCTTTGTCTCAAGGTAAGCTCATGAGTGATAAGCTTACCAGTGAGGATGTCGGTTGAAAGCTTGGAGAGATCATGAGATTCTTCAATTGAAGCTACTCTTGATTCCCAATCCTTCTTGGGTAGCACTCTTAGAATCTTGGTGTTGACTTCTTCCTTAGAGTAGTGCTTGCCCAACTTCCTTAAGGTTGTCAAGAGGGCATTCAATCGATTTTTCATTTCGGTGATGCTCTCATGAGGCTTCATCTTAAAGAGTTCATACTCATAGATATGGAGTTGAACTTTTTTGGATCTCACTTGGATGTTGCCTTCATAATGATCCTCCAAGGTCTCCCACATTTCCTTGGCTGAAATGCAATGTTGAAGTCTGCCTCCTTCCTCTCTTGACATGGAAGCAATAAGAATCGACATAGCCCTTTTATTTTTGTAATTCTCTTCTCATTCTTCTTGAGACCACTCATTTCTTTCCTTTGGAACTTGAATGTTTTCTACCATTTTCATAAGAGGGTTCCACCGATCTAAAAATACATCCCATAATCTAATGGAATCACTATCAAGATAAAGTTCCATTTTATGTTTCCAAAAGGCATAGTCACTCCCATCAAAGAATGGTCTAAAGGATCAAAAAGAAAAAGATTCACTCCCCACGATCTTGAATTCTAGCAACTAAGTACCTAGAACCCAAGCTCTAATACCAAAAGAAAATGCCCTCGAGGGGGGTCAATAGGGCTAAATAAATTAAAACAAGGATTAATGGAGTTCAAAGAAAATTAAAGAAAATAAAAAAGAATAGAGATTTGAGACAATTGATTTAAGGAGTTCGGATTATAACCAATCCTACATCTCTACCTAACTTATCCCCAAGTTAGGATTTTCAATCACCTACTTCAATCTTATTTCCAAGATTGATTACACAAGAGTTTTTCAAGGCTCAACTCAAACCTTCACACAAATGAGTTTTTCTTGGCTCAACTCAAACCACAACCAAAACCCAAGTGTTTCAATGGCTAACACTTAAACCAATTTCTTCTAAACTTAGTTCCTAACTTCCCTTTTCAATCCAAGAAATAAGAAAAAGAAGAACCTAAGTTAGAACACATAACCACACTCAATAAATTGAAATGTAGAAGAGAATTAATGAGCTTTACAAATGCTAAGAATAAATTGAGTGCTCATTCAAAGTATGTAGCTCCTTAAATGAAGTTTCAAGTCTTCAATTTATAGTTGGAGAGTGAATAATAGTTGTTGGAAGCCATTAAATTCGTTCCCAACCCCTTCCTTTTCATTAAATGGAATTTCAGTTTTTGCAAAATTTCAGACACTTAGGACCGTGAGCATAGGCTCAGGATTATGAGGGTTAAAAAAATATAATCGTTGTTATAAAAAGTGACTGTTGGTGACGCTCATGATCGGCTCGGGATCGTGAGCATGGCAGCCTCCTTTCTCCCATTTCAGGCATAAGGCTCAGTAGGATCGTGAGGGTAGGCTCGGGATCGTGAGGATAGTTCTCAGGATCGTGAGCATAGGTTGCCCTTGCTTAAACGTGTCCGTTTTGCCTTCGAATGCATTCTTTTGCACTTGGTTCTTGTCCCATGCTTAAGGGAATATGTTTAGAGGTCTTTAAAGACTTCAAATGTGATTCAAATGTCTTCAAACATGTTCCAAAGTTCGGTCAATTAATTTTGCTTTTATTGAATGTAATTAAGTACCTATGCTTATAAACATACTTGAATATAAAGCATTAGTGATCTAAAATTGATTGTTAAAGTCAAAACAAAGACTGAATTGAGATTAATCATGACCTTAATCATGTAAAGGGTCAACAAAATATTACACCCCTAAAATAACCACTGTAAATGTCCTTATAGTTGATTGCCATGTTAGCAATTAGGGAGGGAGAGAGGAGGAAAGGGTCCTTAATTGGTATAGTATTATTGCAACACCTGGCGAAGCTAGGAAAACATAGGCAAGGTGTTCATGTGGTCTCTCGGTCTATAATTTGGCTTGTCTCATATTTTTGGTTTGGCCTTAAGGTCAATTTTGCTTCAAGCATTAAGCTTCAAATTCATTTGTTATCAAAGAATGCTGGAATTCAATAAGAATGATCACAGATGCCAAAGAAGTATTATTATAAATAGTAGAGTATTGAACAATGTAGTATCCAACTAATGATGAAAAATCGTTGTTTTCTAATTTCCTAGAGGTTCAGCAATTTATTAGAATCTATTATGGCTTCCTCTTGTTAAAATTATCAACAAGAGAAAATCTTTACTGTCAAGCACTTGAAGGCACTTCGGAGGCAGAATTGCTGAATTTTGTTGAAGTCTTCTGCAATTTGCACCTTCTTATGGGCCTTTTACAAACATTTTATTATTGTCTTCAATGACTATCAGCCTCCTCTCAGCGACCAAAGTTGTGACATACTTCTATTAGATTAAGCAAGTTAAAAAATAAATAAATAAATAAATAATCACTACCAAGCAGCAACACAGTAATATTCTAGGATTTGGTAGCTCCGAAGAGCGATGGCCCCTCAAGGAAATGAGATGGTTTATCAAATTCAAATCCTTTTGCCTTTCCAGTATGAAGGAGAAATAAAAAGATGAGCAAAAGCAAGAATATTTGCCAAAAAGGAAAAGTAAAGGAAGGCATTGACAATGCACACCTTGAATCAATTAGTGCTAATAAAACTAACAGTGGTTATGGATAGTTGATAGTTATTTGTTAATAAATATAAACTATTTGGCAAATTTTTGTTAAATATTGTTGTTAGTAGGTCAAAACCATTAAAAGTACAATTTATTTTTAAATATAATTTTATATATTTCTTATAGTATTTTTTAGTTATGTAAATTATTTGAAAATTGTATATAGTTATAAATAATAATTTATTGTCTTTGATTTATATATTATTAAAAAATTATTAGTAGAAAATATTTAAAATGAATTTAAAATATAAATATTATTATGTATTTTTTTAAAATAATTATAAGCATAAATATTATAATTATTTAATTAATAATTTTAATTTTAAAATAATATTTATTTGATTATGAATTATAAAAATTAATTACATACATTTAACTTAAATTAAGTTATTAGTTATTTTTAATAAAGATAAAAATAAATACAAATAAACTATCAGCTTATAAGAAAAAGTTTTAAAATAAAATCTATTAAATTCGTACTTATTTTGAATAAAAACAACCATCAACTGTTGATTTTAAAATCTTACAAAATAAATAAATTATAGTTGATTGAAGAAAAATTTCTATCAACTAAACCAAACAACTCCTAAGATGCTATCACAGTCCATGATTGTTGGTATTCTCTGAGCAATGCTGATAATTGTCCAAACTGCCTATTCTTCTTGGATTATCTTTTGAATTACACTATCAATTTGTGAGTCAACTATTCGCCTCAATAGATAATATTATTATAAATGTGATATATTTAATATAATGTAAAAATATATATCTTTTATTATTATTTTATTAATTGTTAAATTTAGATGTATAAATTAAAAATTAAATTACTAGTTTTAATATAAATAAAACTAATAAGAAAAAATATATTAATTTATTTAAAACTATGTAATTTTGGATAAAACATAATTTTTTTTTGAAATAGGATAAAACATAGTTTAACAAATATAAATAGAGATATTTAAAATCTTTATTTACTCTGAATCCATGTTCCAAATTATTCTGAAAACTTGAAGCAATTTATGCAAATGTTTATATTTATGCAAATGAAATTAGAACGGTTGGATTTATTTTTATTTAATTATAACTATGGATCATTTTTGTGTACCAATACCTATAAAAAAATATCAATGGTTATAATTAAATTAATAGTAACCTAACGGATCTAATTGCATTTGTATAGATACACATATTTGTATTGTAGAATAACTGCTTAAAGGTCACTTCATAGCCCTTTTTCATGTTAAAATTGTTTTTGTTTATATAAATGTTATATGATCTAAACTTTAATGAACTATATAATAGGGGACAATCCTCTCTTGTAAATCGACGATAGCAGAAATTCAACTCTACATTTCAAGATACTCTTAGAGAAAGGTTACAATTTTACTACTTTCTCACTAGTGTTAAAAAAAAAAATCTTTACTATTTCATAGCTAAAAACTTTTGCAAATACTTACTGTACTTAGATTGCTTCTAGCATTTGAGTTTACAAAATTCAATACTTTTATCAGAGCATTATCAAATAAAAAATCTCCAATGGTTAAATTGAAAAATTTTTGTAAAAAAATGAAAAAAAAATTCCACTAACATTAATAATCTACTAATAAAAAATAATTACAGTATATTTTCTTATTTTAGATTAATAATTTATACACATATCATTGTTCAAAAAAATATATACACATATCAAATGATTAAAATATATAACAAAAAAATTGTTCACGTTCTTATTATCATTGAACCCTTGCAAAATTGCTTTCCCAAATAATTTCAATAGCACGCCTATATAATGGGTACAAGCGGAAATTCATGCACACATTGAGTGTATTCCAACTATAGAATTTGTAAGGCTGAAAGCATAATTTTACACCCCTCAACTTTAACAGATTAATTTTCTGACACTTATTAATTTTTATTATTTTATATTTAAATTTTACACTTTTATTTTAAACTTTTTTTTTTACTTTTTAATTTATATTTTTTAATCTATCTAACTTGTATCATTTCAAAACTGATAAAAAAATTAATTTTAAATAATTTTAAACACATAAAAAGTTAAAGTTAGATTTAAAATAATATAAATATAATTAAAAATTAATATAAAAAAATTTATTTTTAGTTATATTCTCTCTTTTATTAAATATTGTTTTAGTTTATATAAATTTTTTGTATCCATATAAATATTAATTTATAAATTTTTTCGATTTTATATATTATAAAAGTTAGATATATTTAAAGTAAAAATTTAAATATTAAATAAAACATAATAAAAGTTAATAAGTACTAAAGTTAATCGAGGAAAAAACTAAGAATTCCCGAATTTGTAATACTTGTCCCATTTTTATCAAATATAAGATAAAAATCCTTGAATTGTGTATCATAAATCCTATGCGAGGATGTATTAGATAAGAATCTCTCTGATACAATTTCATCAAGACCACCAATTTTTTAACTGACCAATACAATCAAATTAAAGTTGAAAAAATTTAATAATTATTGAAATTAACTAGTAAGAATTATCATCACTTAAATAATTTTTTAAATTTAAATTATAAAATATATAATAATAATAAATTAATTATTAAAATATTTTAATATTTTTATAATTTTATTTAAATTAAATTAGTTAAAATTTAATTAAAAATTCACCGATGGTTAATAATAATAATAATAATAATAATAAAGCTGAAAAGAGGCTACAGAACAAAATCAGAGTATCCCAAAAAAGTAGATAGGCTACAGAACAAAATCACAAAATCAGAGCATCCACAAAAAGAGGATTCTCTGTTGTATATCACTTCCTTGCTGACATTTTACCATGTTTGAAGCATCAAATTAGGTCTCAGTTGTTTGGTCCAAAAAAAATAATAGGTCTCAGTTTGTTTCCAATTTTATTTCAAAAAATATTTTCTTAGGGAATTTTTTTAAGAAAAATTTTCGATTGCGGTACTAAGAAACTTAGCTGTTTTTAATAAAAATAAAATTTTAAATATTTAACTTATTTAAATATTATATTTTAAATTTATTCATTAATATAAAAATTAAACAAAAAATCGGTGGTTGGTTGGTGATAAATGCTGAATAAAAATATTGGAAGATTTACAAAAATTGGCTATTTAATTGTTTTGATAATTATTTATAATCATTCAATGATTTTTGTATATTTTTATTAATTTTTATTTTTCATAATTATTTTATGTTTTACAAAGAAAAATTAATTTTCAGAAAAATAATTTAATCTTTATAAATAAAAAAATTTCTTTATTTCAAATTTTCTAATTGTATCCAAAATATTTTGAGCCTAATTATGTATACACACACATGAAATAAAATCCTATACACATATTAACATTAGATTTGGAAATGGAGGAAAAAGAGGAGAAAAAAAATAGTGAAAAGAATGTGAAGAAAAATAATGTTATTTTTTTATTTATTTTTTATTTTTGAGGAAAAATAAAAATAAAAGAGAAAATAAAGTAGATGAAATTTAAATTATTATTTTAATATTTTTTCTCCAAAATTATATTTAATTATTATTTTTTTCTACTTTTTCCATTTTCTCAGCATTTGGGACATAATTCCTTCTTTTTTCACCGTTCCAAAGATAGGGTAAAGGATAGAAAAACTTCCGAAAATTGTAGGAAAATAGGTGTAATAATGGTGAAAGCTGAAGAGTTCTTTTTTTTTTTTTAACATAAAAAAAAAAAACCTTTTTTCCGAGACCAGTGCATAAAAGTGATCCATCGTGATCTGCTGTATTATTTTGTAAAATGCATCTTAGGTTTCCCATATTTTATATTTTACATTTCGCATTTTTATATACTTATTTTGGTAAGTTATGTTTTTATCGTTTTTTTTTATTTTTTTGTGTAGAAATGTATTTACAAACTTTTTTTTTTCAGAAGATGGGTTTGAATTTTTCTTGAATTTCTTTTAAAGCGCTGCTTCAATCTCAATTAAAGCTGGTAAGATGACAAAAAATATGAGATAGTATAACAGGATGGGAAAAAAAATTAGTGCAGCCTATCTATAAATATATTTAATATTTGACTTTTTAGTAATTTAAATGATATAATTATTTTTATTTTTATTTTTATTTTTATTTAATGCGTAAATTTTAATATATATTTGTCAAAAAATTAATTTTTAAAAATTAAAATAAATAATTGAAAAATCAATTATATTGATGATAGATTATAAAAGAGAAATAAGAACATATTAAATATCAAATATATTTTTTGCAAAATAAAATAATTTAAAAAGTGAAAAATCTTATAAAAAGTGCAATTAAATAGGATATTTCATATATTTAACCATTAGTAGCTATTCTAAACAGAGAATAATTATGTCATTTAAAAAAAAAATAAGTGAAATTTCAAACAAATAATTTACGGATAACAATAATTTCAGTCCTGTCAGTTATATCTGATTTTTAATTAAATCCTATATATTCTATTTTTTACGATTGAGTTTAATATGAATCTAAAAAATTACTCGTTAGTCCTAGTCCGTTATCTCTAATGAAAAGTGTATTTGTGGCTTTAAAAATGCTTCTAGGGGCGATGATGTCACCATAATGTTGCCACATTGGACTGCCATGTCACTCACAACTAAACTTCCTATTACACCTCTTCTTAGACCCTTCACTAGTTCCCCACTAGCTCCTTTGCTGCCACCGCCTCCTCCTCCCCCTCCTCCATCACTACTAACACCACCACCCAACACCATCACCATCGTTAACAAAATTAACAACCACTACTACCTCCAATAACATTAACACTAATGGTATAGAAAATCAACATCATCATTAATAGCAATATATATAATTAATCCCATCAGCAATAAAGCAGTAGATTGTGAAGAAGAAGAGTATAATGAAAGCAAAAAAACAGCTATTGTAAGTTGTTGTAGAAACAAGAAACAAGAATAACAATAAAAAGAAGAAAGTGAATACAAAAAAAAAGACTTTAGAACCTATGGTTGCCACAACCATAACACTCGAAGGAGACCATTTTGCCTCAACAAATCTCCAAAGATATCAGGAAGCCACGAACTTGTACGGCCTTCATTTCTCACATAATTAATCCATCTGAGATGGGTGAGGCAACTCCTCTAAATTATAAAGCCATTGTACTCTAGATCATAAACATATGCACAAACCAAGAACCAATCCCATTAACCATAGTGAGCATTATAAAAGGCAACTTATCATCCACTTACTTTGCAATGTTAATCTTCTTTTCAACCTCCTCTAAATCCTTTTCTTTCTGCTTATGAATCTTGTCACTTTCATTTAGCTTTTCTTCTCTCTAGTTGAGGGTTTTACAAAGCTCACATAGCCTCTCTTCCCCTTTCTTTAGTTTCTTCTCCCACTCAAGTAAATCTTCTCTATTTGTAGAAAGTTGTTTGGTGTCACACCTTGTCTCACGTAGCCCGAGATGGACGTTTAAAACCAACCATTCAACAAAGCGTTTAATTCAATCAAATTATGTTATAAACATTACTAATAAAATTGGAAATAATATCTTGGAAAGGTTTGGTGTCATTTAGGAAATAAGAACTTTGCAAT
>CATIWM010217185.1:0-11292 GCA_949671775.1 Mallotus repandus
TAAGAAACCTAAAGGCTGTTTGTTTTTATCTTTGTGTTCTTGCGTAGAATACATGCTTTTAAGGAACATTCAAGTAGATTGATCACCTTCTTGTGGAGTGTTTCGAAATTGGAATTCAGAAACAAGTTTTCTTTATTCTAAAGGATCATCTAAGTAATCTGATTTCTAGCCTTTTCTTAGGGGTTGTTGCTGAATTGAGTATTGGGGTTTTCAAGTTAATGTGTTGGGGGTCCGTATATATAAAGGGGTTCTCACGCTTATTCTGGGAGGTTCCGTAACAATAGGGATTCAAAATGTAAATACAAATTGTAGACATAACGTGTTATATTTACATATAACGCATTTGTTTGTGTTTATCTATTGTGTGCTTTGAGATTTTTTTTAATGATACTCCTATTTACACACTGAGAGGGAAATAACTCCTAAATTTGGGAATTGCACATCATAAAGTACTCTTTTGTTTCCATGCATTTGCATTCTGATGTTGTATTAAGGTGAATGTGTATCTTGGTCCCTGAAATTTGAGGTCTACTCAATGCCTTTTTGGCAAAATAGATGTTGGGATATATTTATGCATCAACAAATCCATTTTTAGGTTGGAAAGATGTGGACAAATATATTGACTACTCAATGCCTATTGCTAGTATATATATATAATTTAATTGGTTTATCAGGTTGGTTTGAGTTTTAATTAAAATTCTCAAAGCTTAAAAAATGAGAATTGAAATTGAACCATTAGATTATTCAGTCAGCTTCGATTTTTATTAGCCCATACATTTATAGAGTTCAATTAAATAAATATTAGAAATATTTATTATAAATTATAAATAGATAAACTTTATCAAGTTCACGTGACAAAAGGAAAATTTGTATCGTAACCTGTATAGAGTTCGTTGCCCTGCCAAATTTTGAGATTGTTCATTGGAAACCGTTAATTTGACATCAAAGATCTGTAGATCGAAAATTTCATATTTATCATTTTTTTTACACCATATTCATTAACATATATATTTTGAATATTCTATATTCGATCTACTAGTTAACACAATCATAATATTCAATTATTCATTGATTTTCACTATTCAACCCATTTATATGTATATGGAACTCATTTATATACAATTTATATAATTAATTGTGGACGAATATTAATAATAATTATAAAAGTACATACTATAGACTTTAATTTATAACTTGCAAAAAAAAAAATTATAAAATATCTATTACTCACTGACACTTTTATGACTATACCGAATTATGAAAAACACTTTACATTACAGTAAACGCAGATGTCAACAATTCAATATTTTCTCCAATCTCCATTCGCTTTCTGTTTGATTTTGAAAGATAACCCCTTCCATAGACCAAAAAAAATAGTCTTTGTTTTTCACCCCATCATTATCCTTAGTTCCAAACAGTGGCGATTATCATGTATGTTACGGAATCGAATTCACCACACATTGTTGTGCGTTGAATAATCTGCAGCATTCTTTTTTTTTTTTTGGTTACGGAAGTCAAACAATGTGTGCTCCATTAAATAAACTAGGAATACTTTTTCTCAGTAAAACATTAATTTTGAGATGTATGGTTTAATTTTTATTATTGTCAATTTAAAAGTAGAGGGCTTCTTTTATTGTGTAATTTATCGATGATAAAATTATATTATTTTTCAATTTATTAAAAAATTTAATTGCTAAAAATTTTATCACTATTATTATTCTACTCAAAATGAATCACATTAATTAAAATTTAGTGAATTAAAATAAGATGTGGATCCTGTGTGATTATCTGGTAAAAACAAAGGACAAAAACGAAGACAATCACAGCATGTGAGCTTCAGTTTCTAAGGTATAATGGATTCCAAAAAATGGTTCAAAAGCAGATGCTCTGAACAAAAAGCAAAAGATAATGCAAATGTTCACAACCAAACAAAACATACACATATAATATGGTCAAACAATAAATTAGAATTAAATTTGAGTAAATATACTCAATCATAAATTAAGGATCTAAAAAGATCGTATCACCAAACATAGGGATCTGCCAGTGATTTTATTTACCAATTAATGTCAACTCTTTCCTGTAGTTCTTCATTGATCTTTATTCTCTATAATTAATTAGATGACAGCTAACTTTTTTTTTCTTTTCTTTTTGGGTGCACAGCTAGCGCTATATGCTCATAAATAGATGAAGCCGAGCTATACACCGCCATTGACATGAAAAAAAAAAATTCAATTTTTATATTATATTATTTTTTTTATAAAAATATTTATAGATAGGGGAATCAAATCAGCAAACAAATCCTCTTCAATGTCGCCTTTATAACATTGAGATGTTTGTTTTGTATATTGTCTTTGTAAAGCTATTATTATTCTATTAAAAATGAAGAAAAGTCAAATTTGTATGGTCAATTCGTATCAACAGCCTATCAGATGATCTTGGAGATACATGAATGTGAGATATATATTCAAATAATAATAATAAATGGAAAGTATACCCGTCAGGTTCTTAAATTAAACAAAATAAATGAAAAAACATTACCATTGTTTTTTTCTTTTTCTATGAACAAATTTATCATTAAATTATTTAATTTTTTTTAACAATATACCAAGGTTAGTTATTAGTAAGGGAGATTGTTAGTAGAAGAAAAAGACATGTTAAATCTAATAAGTTATTGCATTTATCAATCGGTAAAGTTTAACGAGCTTTTTAAAATTAAAAAATATCTAAAAAATAGTGATGAGAGAGATTTTAAACTCTAAATTTTTTAGTTGGTGCGGTACATCCCGTCAAGTTACTCGAATTTTTTATTTTTTTAATCTTCATTTTTTTTTCATTTCACATTATTAAAAAGTTTAACATTTGTAAAAGTAATCGTTGATCTATGGATTTTTTTTATTGGTTGAATTAAAGATTGTACAAAAACACGTTGGAAAATAAATAATAGGTCAAGTAGGAATTAAATAGTAGTGTCAATGGCTAATTCAGAAAATCAAGGGAATAGGTAAGCTAGTATAGATTTTTGTGTGACACTAATAAAGAAAAAGGAGTGGTTGAAACTTTTTTAATGATCTCCATTGTATTGTATTATGCAAAATACATTTCAAACACAAATAATTATAAACCAATCATCTGCTTCTTGTATATATATATATTAGTCTACGTATTGTTCAAAAGTTCTAGAACACACATGTTGTTGATAGTTTGATCATTCTATTGATAAACTTATTATTACAAACAATAAAATACTTTAAATTTTGGTAGTTTAGACATCACTTACCACTTACCAATGAAAAATTTGCTAAATAAATAACTTTTTTTTATATCATGCATTCAAGGTTTGATTTTCTGTTTAAAATTTTGACTTTTTTAATTTTTATAAGTACATATAAATTACAATATTTAAAATGCTATTGCCCCACGTACCATGATAAATTAATGAAAATAATTAATTAGTATAAAAAAAATCCTTCTCTATCAACATTTGTTAATATCAACTTTCTCGTTAAAATGATATTTTAAATTTAAATTTTAAAATATATATATATTTATATTAAATTAATTATTAATTTTTTTTTATGATTCTATTTATATTTGAATTAAATTAGTTAGAATTGTTGTGAACTTTATCCACCAATGATTAAAAAAGGAAAGTCTTTCTCTCATCAAATTAATGAACTTATGTGATAGTGGTTATATGAATTTGATGGGCATAACTTTATACCAAGTTGCAAATACATGATATTGGAGTAGGAAATTAAGGTCAACTCCTTTGCAAAAGGCAATCGCATTATATCAAATGCTTTTGCCTAATAGCAATAATGAATGAAATATTGCACCCACTTGGTGTAATCGTCACTATTCAACAACTGTAGATATGTTTGTTGCTTAATGACCACGGCTTTGCTTAATTAATTAAATTGTTAATAATTTTCAAAAAATTAATTAGTTACTTAAGGTCTTAGGTCTTAAACCAAAACGTGGGCGGACCACTAACTTATTCACCTGGTCGAGTCAACCTCACGTTTCTTTGATCATTTCTTCATCTCTTTCGTTGACCTTTTTTTTTTCATCTTTTTAAGTGCAACCATCTATTTTTGTTATTTTCTCACATTTTTTTCTGTTGCACCAAATATTTGCCTTCGTATCCTTTATTTTTTAATTGATTTTAGTTGTTTTTTTTAAGATTTTATAGATATGTCAAAGCATTTAAAAAGTATGTTCTTTTCTTATATATATTATTAAAGGAGAGGGCATGTATATAATAGGGTGTAGTTTTTTTTTTTCCCAAAATACAATTATTTTAGTTGAATGCATTGGGTCTAGGTGACATGGAATTTAATATTTTTTTAAGTAAAATTTTGAATTCAATTTAAAATATAGTGAAAATATATGTTGAAAATAGTTTTGCTCTATTGTGAGTCTATATGGCTCGAAATTTAAAATAATAAGATACTAAAAACATCAAATATAAAAAAGTTATGTTTATAAATTAATAAAGTATAATTTAAGTTTATATCTCACAATTTCTTTAAAAATAGTGACTGTTAAATTAATTTTTCATTTATTTGTTTTTATGAATTATGTGAAATATTATAGTTAAAAAAGCATAAATTTTAAAAATTTATTATGTCCAAAATACTTGCATGTGAAGTGAAGAAAATCTTATTTTGAATTTGAAATTTTCATTAATTTTAGATGTTTTAAATTTTTTAAACCAAAAAAATTAAATTTGTAATGTATTAATGTCTTGAAAAAAAAATTATATTATCAAGTTACTCAATCTTAAAAGATATTTAGACCTTTTTTTTTTTACCAAAAGATATTTAGAGGTCACACTATTGTTGTGGCATTTTTATATTGTTTTAGCATTTTAGTTATTTATTTTTTGAGGTTTTAATTGCACATGAGCTAAAAGTAAAATGTTTTTCTGTCTCTAAAAAAATTAAAAATAAATTTAAAAAGATCATGTCCACTTGAATTGGCACCAGCTAATTTCCACATCTAATTAAAACTCTGAGCAACGTGGCGAAATATAAATTGTTATACCATTTCGAGGTCATCGACAATAAATAAAATCATAGTCAACTCTATCAGTCACATCTCACCCGTTGGATTAAAGAATAGTAATCGGACGGTTTAGGAAAGAGTTACTGGCAGCACCCGGTCATCTTAGAATAAGAAAAGTTAGTCAACATTTCGCGTTATTAAAAAAAGCACGGCTACACGTGATCCCCACTGCGGGTCAGCTTTATTTCCCTTCATTAATTTCTCTTTTTCTTTAATTCTGTTTGATTATCACATTATTAACAGCGCATTAACAATTATTTTATTGATAAAATTAGTTTTTGAGAGAATTTAATTAATTTATTTTCATGTGTATATATATTTTTTTTATCTCCATATCATATCTTTGGTATCTTAGAATTTTAATTATAAAATATGCGAGTGAAAAATTTTCGTAACATCAATTTTTTATATATAAAATTTAAATTTAAATTTAAAATCTACTAACAAGGGAATTTAATATTTTAAACAAGAAAAACTAGCAATGTAAAATGACTAATATGTTTTAGAAATATACTAATTTTTTAACTTAATTTAAGAGGAGGTTCTAGAAGAAATATTAATTTTGAAAAAAAAAAAAGAAGAATTGACTTTAAGATGGCTTAACTTATTTAACATTCATAATTGACCAATATATTTTAGCAATATAAAATGGCAAAAAAATGACCGATGGCTTTGGATCCATTACTTAGAAAATAGATTGTGAACTATGATGCCAGCAAAGAAATAATCCCAATTTATTTGACTATATTATGAAGAAAAATTGGATTGTTATGAATTATAGTCATATTACTCACTTTTTTTTTTTTTTTTTTGGAGTAAGACTAATGAGGCTAAACATTCTAGTATTTTAGATGCCCTTATTAGTAGTTTTGCAATATTGAATGAATAAAATGATTCTAGAAAAGTAAATGTTGAAGGAGAAGTTTTTTTAATAAAAAAATTGGAAAGTTATATAATTTTAGCATTAATGGACTGCATAATATAAAACAGTCATCTCCTTTTAAATTAATAACAGTAAAAATTAAATTTTACATATTAGAATATCATTGAAAAGAAATTACTAATTAACTACTCTCTCACTAGAAAAAGAAAAGGTTATTTAATCAATACAATATAATTATTTTCTTTTAACATAGTTGGAGATTTTTAAGATTTTACTACATAACTGGATATTGAAATCATATTTTTGTTTTACATTTTGAAGAAAATACTTTCAATCAATACAATATAATTCTCTTAACACTATAAAAGCAAATTTTTATATTTTAAGTTAGTTAAAGAGGAAGTAAAACCAATATTTATATAATGTAAAAAATGAAAAAAAAACCGAAAATTAAATAGTCTGCAGGGGTTATATTGTACTCTTTTTATTTCTAAATAATTATCATTTAAGATTTTTTTACATAGATTAAAAAATGTATTAATATATGTATAAAATATTATATTATTCTTATAATAATTATTAGTTTTATAAAGAGTTAAAAAATAAGTAGATATCTATTTAATTAATTCTCATATATTAAACAAGAGTTAAATAAGAAAAAATGTAGTTAATATGCATTAGTAACTTAAAATGATAATTATTTAGAAATAAAATTAGACTTTTAAAATAATAATTATTTAAAAACAGAGAAAATAAAACATAAGTGAGAAGTGTAGCTGCTCTTTGATTTGTTTTAAAAATAAAAAAAATTACTATTAAGGTATTTTAACATTAATTTTTTTTTTTACACCACTTATAAAGTTACCCAAATTCAAACAAAACAAGCTACCAAAATTTATCAAAGACAAGCAAACATAACCAAACAAGGCTTTTTCAGCTTTAACAGTCCTGTCAAACCAGCACACTCTTTTCCACTCCACCCAATATCAATTTTTATTTTATTTAAAAAAAATATTTGCTCTCTCTATGCATGTTATGCTATATACACTCCAAACAACTGCCCGTTTCAATTTATCATTTTCCACTATGGACCCCACCACGGTTTCAATTAGTTTTTGTTTGGTCTTCCCTTTTCTTTATTATATACCCATCTCTCCCTTAGAAACTTTCAAACTCATCTTAGCCGTCCGATTGTAACCGCTCTTTGACTCCACTATTCTCTTTCTTTTTCTTCCTTTACCCGGTTACAGGTCATCCCTTCTCCTATATCAATCCCTCTTGTTCTCTTCGCCGATCTTACTTACCCTCTCTCTTCTTCAACCTTAAACAACTGAAAGAGCTGGTTCATGGCCCTTTGAGCTTCCACTGCCAGTCTCTTCTTCTTCTCCGTTCAAAGTTCGCTTTTAGCTTTTTTGTTTGAAGGAAAAAATGGCAGTTGAGCTCATGAGCTTTACAAAAATGGAAGATCAGATTGCTATACAGGAGGCTGCTTCACAAGGTCTGAAGGGTATGGAAAACCTGATCCGTCTCATGTCTCACCAACCTCATCACGTGGATTGCACGGACCTAACTGACCTCACTGTCTCCAAGTTCAAAAAAGTTATCTCTCTTCTCAATCGGACCGGTCATGCTCGGTTCAGACGCGGTCCCGTTCAGTCTTCCTCTTCTCTGTCATCAGCATCTGCCCCATCTGCTTCCGCTTCTCGCTCTCAAAGTATTAACCTAAATACCGCCGCTCATGTACCAGCTCCAGCTCCGGTCGTTCATCCGGCGACAGCTCCGATCCCGGCTCCGGTGAGCTTTGTACAACAGCCGCAGAGTTTGACTCTCGACTTTACAAAAGCCAACATATTTAGCTCTAACGGTAAAAGCACAGAACTAGAGTTTGCAAAGGAAAGCTTTAGTGTGTCTTCGAGCTCGTCTTTTATGTCGTCAGCTATTACTGGAGATGGCAGCGTTTCAAATGGAAAACAAGGATCTTCAATCTTTTTAGCTCCTGCAGTATCCGGTGGAAAGCCGCCGCTTTCATCGGTGCCGTATAACAAAAAGAGGTGCCACGAGCACGATCATTCCGATGATGTCTCCGGAAAGTTCTCCGGATCCGGCAGCGGAAAGTGCCATTGCTCAAAGAGAAGGTATGTGGTGTTCATCGCTTTTAAATGCATTTGATTTGATAGCCATTAGTGGTTGACTTGTGTGGAAAACTCGTGTAACTCGGTTGAGTTTGGTGCGAGTTGTTTGAGTTAACTCATAGTTATTTAGGTCAACGAGTTAGGTTGTGGTTGAAGGATGTTGGCCAGTATAATAATGGTCACAGCACGCGTGACAGTGACTCGAGAAGATGACTTTTTTTGAAAAATATTTTCAACGATGAGTAATTATGAGTAGGCTGCTTAATTAATTAAAATTAAAATGTTTTCTCACTTTGGAACTATACATCCTTTTTGTCTTTATTTGCGGTTGCTTGGTAGACGTGGTCGTCTCTTATTTTTGACCCTCTGACACCCAGGCCCATGATAGCAAAATATGCGCATGATAGTGAAAAATGGAAATTGATTGATTAGTTTTTTATATTTAATTTCAGGAAAAATCGGGTGAAAAAAACAATCAGAGTCCCAGCAATTAGTTCGAAAGTCGCCGATATTCCGCCAGATGAATACTCTTGGAGAAAGTACGGTCAAAAGCCGATCAAGGGATCACCATACCCACGGTAACTATCTTATAACGATGGATCCATCATTAACCGTCGGATTTTTATGATCTGATTAAATCAGGCGATGCTGACTGACTGTTTTCTTTGTTCAGGGGATATTACAAGTGCAGTACCGTGAGAGGATGTCCAGCAAGGAAACACGTTGAACGAGCAACCGATGATCCGAAGATGCTGATTGTTACATATGAGGGGGAGCACCGTCATACTCAACCCGCAATGCAGGATAACTTGTCCGGCGGTGTTGGGTTGGTATTCGAGTCCACGAGAACATGTTAGTTAGGAGATTATAGGGGGAGAATAAACAAATAGGATAGGGAAGAAAAAAACAGTTACTGTAGAAAAATGGTGGTGGGTTTGTAAATTTTTGTTTGATTGGAAGGAGAGATGAGACCGATGGGGCAGAATCTCAATCTGCGTAATCTTTGTTCAAATTAAATTAAAAAAATCTAATTATTCGTGACTTTTTAGCAATTTGGTTGCTGTTGCGAATCTATATTTTTATTGAATTGATTCAAAATTTAAACGTGGTGTTGGACCAAATCAATTTCACTTGTTTTTTTTTTTCAATGTTATTTTTTCACATTTTTTTTTAACGACACTTAAGCTAAGGGGAGAGAGAATTCATGATCTGTAGAATCTTGGAGCTCCTGAGATACAAAGCGAGAACATAACATGAATGCTAACTCAAGGGAGAACATGACATGTACGCTTGAGATAGGCAGGATGTCTAAAGTCATAATAGGCAAAATTTATTTTTAAACTTTGAAACTATAGCAGTTTTTTATTATAAAAATGTGAAAAAAATTTAGGAGTTTTAATGTGTTATATAAATAATAGTATAAAAATTTAATATATTACATAAATTTATATAAATAATAATATATAAATTTAATGTATATATAAATAATAATTCAATAAAAAAAATTGCTATAATTTAACAATTTAAAAATAATTTTTGCCATCATATAATAGTGTGATAGTATAACGCGAAAATGAGACTCTGTAACAGGTTGAAGCATTGAGGGTGGGTTTTGGGTTGGGGGTTAGTCAAACAGAAATCATATTTTGAGTGGAAGAAGGTGCAGACGTGTGTGGACTTTCGTGTTTGGAATTGGTATATAAAATATTTTTTATGCCATTGTCAAGTCAGATTGCTACGGGAGCTAATAGTATTGTTGGACATTATTTAATTTTTTTAAAATTAGTCAAGTTTTCACTCTTTGAAAAAGACTTGTTCATTTCAATGAAAGTTCAACGAAGATGGTGCAAAATTTCCATATTCAAAATCAAAACTAGGGAATAAGCCCAACCCAGATGTTCCAACAAAGGAAGTTTTTTTTTTTTTTGTACAACAGTTGAGATTGCATTTCATTGAAACATAAATGATTGCACGGGTATAGGTATAAAATAGATTTGTAAGCACAATCAAATATAAAATTGATTTTTTGAATAGATGATTTTCTGAAAAAAGCTTCACATTCACTCTATAATGGAGAACGACAAGTATAGAGAAAAAATAAACCCATAAAAAAATCAACAATAAAACAACATATATAAAATTAAACTCACTCTAGCTAGATCTTAAAATTTAGCGTAAGCATCAAAATAAATAAAAAGTAAAAAAAACATAAGAGCTGAAAAAGAAACTCCAAATATAAATTAGACAAAATTATATAAAAAACTCCGATCTTTTGAGATATTTTCAAATTAAATCCTATTCAATTTTTTTTTATCAATTAAAATCACAACCTTTTAAACGTTAACAAAATAAATTCTCCGTTACAAAATTCGTAACAGAGTGCTGGCGTGGCAGTTAGTGAGACTCTTTTTTTGATACGTTGGGACCTACAAATGCTAACTAGATTAACCTTTATTAAACTTGCAAAATAAACCATAACCTTTGTTAAACTTGCAAAATAAAAACTAACACAAAATATTTAAATAATTTTAATTAAAATTTTAAAATTTACTAAAATTATTAAAATAATTTTAATAAAATAAATAATAGAAAATATAAAATTCAATGCTTTATTATTAATAAAATATTCTTAAATATTTAAAAAAAATCTAAAAATTATAACATATAATTAACATATACTTAAAATTTAAGAAAATATAAGAATATGAAAATTCAAAAAAAAGTACTAAAATGGGTAACCTATTAATGATAATTAATGAAATTATTTTTGTGATTCATTTCACTCTAATTTGATGATAGAAACAAGTGAGCGATTTAATACTTTATTATTAAATAAAATATTCTTAAAAATTAAAAAAATTAAAAAAGGATAAACTATTATTGTTAATTGATGAAATTTTTTTGAGATCAATTCTACTCCAATTTTCCCTAATTAAAACTATTTTATAAAAAAATAAAAACTTATTTTATCTTTATAGTTTATGTATTTTGTTATGAAAATTTTTTATATGTGCTTTTACAATAAAAAAATACGAAAAGTTTAAAAATATAAAAATATTAAAAATTAAAAAATACAGTAAGAAAATATTTATAATAAAATATATAAAATAAAAATAAAAATAATTTTTTTGTAAATTAGTTTTAGTTTTAATTTTATTAAATTAGAGGTAAAGAAATAAGTGAGAGATTTAATACTTTATTATTAAT
>CATIWM010217228.1:0-30505 GCA_949671775.1 Mallotus repandus
TTTATTACAAATTATTAGATTTATATTGCGCTATATATAATTGTGTTTTATATTTACTATTTGAGTAATTTGAGGTATAAAGAATTTGAATATTATTAAGTTAGTGTGAGGACATATATAACAATATTTTAGTAGAAATAGAATAGAAATTTAAATGTGATTAAAAAATTTATTAAATTATTTTATTTAAAAAAATACTATGAATTTTAAAAAAAATTACACATCAACTTATATAGAAAATATGAAAAATTTTAAAGGTTCTGTATTTAATATATATATATGTTTTGGTAATACATTATGACATCATTAAGTTTTGTTTCCGTTATACTTACTCATCCTTCCGTTAGTTTTACTGTTAACCCATGGACTTAAATTATAAATTTTTAATAGAAAATATTTGATTTTGGTTCTTAAAGTTTTATATTTTTTAAAATTCATACCATTTTTTATGAAGTGACGTGATAAGATAACCATTTAGGCCGACACATTGAAGTGTGAAGAAGGGCGAAGATGAAGACCATAATGTTGTGTACCTTTCAAGTAACGCAAGATGCGTTTTACAGCAACCTTGTGATCTGTGGTAGGAGCATGCATATATTGAGAGACTTTGTTCACCGAAAAAGCCAAGTCTAGTCTAGTGACACAAATGTATTGTAAGGCACCTATGTTTGTGAAAAATTGCAAGTGCACGCTGTCACTAAGTAGTATAAAAAATATCATTCACACGAGGTCTTATTCTAATCACCTATTAATTCAATTCTTTATTATTTAAGGCTTTCGAATTTACTTTGTTTTGAAAACTAAAATTAAATTAAACAAAAGAATGCAAAATAAATTTCTTAAAATTTATATAAAAAGGAATTATCAATATATGAAATTGTTAGGGATTGATTCTCTTCACAATCATTAATCATATTCAATTAATGTGTTATTAAGCTTGCATATTCTTGGGGTTTCTAAATTATCAGTTAGCCTTTCTCAAGAACTAACCAATATTTTTAACTTATGAATTAACTCAAGAACACTAGATTCCAATTCTCATTGCAAACCTATTTTCCAAATTAAATCACCACACCCATATGAAATTTAATACCTTTATGATATCTATACCTATAAAAGAATTAAATCTATGATTATAGATCCGTTGAGGTTTTTATCTCTCAACCTAAAACCTCAATTTTAATTATGCTAATGGTGATCAGACATCAACATAAATTAAGCTCAATAACTATAGTATGTAAGAAAATAATAAACACAGTAAATGAAAATTAACTAAATCATATTTAGATTATCAATCCCCAACATAAATATATTTAGCTAAACATAATAACCATTATTTCTTGAAATGCCATAAAAAATATTAAATAATTAATAAGAATAGAAAAGAAAAGAAGAAAACCCTTAATTGTAGCTCTTGAAATTTTTCTCCAGCAATCTTCTTTAGCTCCTTTTGTTATTGTTGTTGTTGTACATCCTTCTCTATTCTCTCCATCTATATATAATATCTCCTTCTTCCCTTCCTCTTGTCTATTCCATATTTTCCCACTTAATCTTGTTCCCTCCATAATTGCTATATTTTATTCCCACTTCATCTTGTTTCCTTCATAATGCTTTCTTTTATTTCCACTTAATCTTGTTTCCTTCATAATGCTTTCTACAAAAACAAATTAAAACATGAAAAGTAAATCAATTCCACTAAAAAAAATGACTAAAACACACTTAAAATATGCATTAAACTACTACTACTAATATATGATCAGCAGTTTCACCTCATATACGTTGTCACTTCTTTGCCGAATCATGCTAGCCACCGCTTCATGGTTGTGTATGAGACGGAGCTGCCGTCTTTTCTTCCTCCTCTATTCGGGCGCTACTTTCCCTCTTCTCTGCATGGCAGAGCTTCGCATACGGATTTGCTAGAGAAGCAGAAGCAGAAGAAGAAGAAAAGATGGCAGTGATGAAGAGTAGAACGATCGAATTTGGAAGAAGAGAAAGAAATTCGCTTGTCATTTTTTAGTTTTAGAGATTTCACTTAAAGATTACATCTTTTTTTTTCTATTGCAGGCCACGTTGGAAAAATTGTTGTGAAAAGATATTTGTCACGCCAGCATTTATAACAGTGTCAATTAATTTTTCGTGATTTGCTAATGAAATAAAACTCAGAGTGCTAGTTTGTTAGGATTCAAACCACAGGATAAAAGTCGATTAGGGTTCAAACCACAAGATATTTTTTTCCATAATAATAATATGATTATTTTTGTGAACCATATTATTGGCAAGTGAAAAATGTATATATTTAATGTTAATAAATACTATAAAGGTTTCAAATATTATTAGTATTTTATAATTAATTATAATTTTTTACTAGTTAGAAGGGTATTTTAATTTTTTATAAAGCATTTAACGAGAAAAAAAATGAGGGTGATAAATGTTCACTTTAAACAATAGGTAGGCAAATATTAATTACTTCAAAACTCTGGAAAAAAAAAAAGTAACTTGCTCTATAGTTTATTAACTTTTAAATGCATATACACTGAACCGCTCTTATTTACGGAAGAAAAATAAAAAAGGCAGGCTCTTTTCTCCAGTATCTGATCAAAGCATCACTGGTTATGGATTCTCCCACTGAATTCACACTTGCTGAGGTACCACAAAGCTCGACCCTTCTCTTTTTCAGTGTTCTGTTGAACTGGGTATTGATTTATTTTATCTGGGTCCATCATTTCTACCTCATAATCTGAAAACTAGTACTTCACTGAGAAAAGCTCCAAGCTTTTTGCTTAAATTGTGTTTTTATGTGTGTCTGTGTTTCAGATAGTTAATAGCATTGTTTTATTTAATGGGTTGCTCTTCTATATCATATTATTAGATTATTAATGGTTTTTTTCACCCAAGCCATTTCATGGGGACTGCTATTTTATGTTAGTGTGTCACCTGAGGATACAACGGATAATTTTTCAAAATTGATAGCGATTGAATTGATGTCATCAGTTAACTCCTATTAGTTGTCTTGAAGTTTCTCTAAGTAAAAATTCTATTTTGTATGATGATTTATTTTTATTATTATTTGAATTTAGTGTTTTCCTTTTCTTTTTAAATTATTATCTGACTTGCTACAATGCATCTTTCGGAAGATGGTGGAAATGGAAAATATTTACAAGGAATTAGGAGAAGAATCACTTGATCAAGAGTTTTGTGAGAGGCTGGCAACCAGTTTTAGGTGCAGTTCATTTTAGTTAAACTTACTATCATTTCCAAATTAAAGTGTTTATATATTTCTCTTAAATAAGACTAAGCTTTATATGTTTCAGTTTTGCAGCAAATCGTGCTGGAAAGCCAGCAATTACATGGAAACAGGTTTCTTATTTTCTTTTCCCTTATGAGCAATATTTGTTTTATTTTTGAGCTCTTAAGTACTTATATCTAGGTCGGTCTTCTTGTGTTCTAGGTGCAAAGTTGGTTTGTGGATAGACAAAAGGAATCCCAACCGAGAAGCATTCCTTCACCTGTGGCTCTGAAATTATTTGTTGATCTTTCAAACACTAATACTCAAAGCAACGCACCTGAAAGTTCTCAAAAATCTAAAGGTTTTTCTTTTTTCTAGAATAAGAAGGGAAAAATAATTAATATGTTTTAGACATATTATTTCTCTTTAGTTGAACTTCTTGTCGTGGCATCTTCACAATAGTTATGTAAAGACATTTCAAAGAACTAAACACTGTCATCTTATCCTCCACTGCTAAACATGTTAAACTCATACGTTCAAAACATGTCATGAAATTGAACCAATAACTTTTGTTTCTTAGTATTCTCGAATACTCATCAGGATCTGGTCCTGCTTAGGCAGGAGTACAGGACAATAGGTTGGCTTGGGATAGGTATCTAGGATTCAGGTTCTTATGACCTGAAATTTTTGGATCACGATGGGATTATGGTTCAAAATATTGTGATATATTACAACCTTATCAGTTTCTTACATACCAACATGTGGGTGGAGTAATTGGTTACTTGCTGTTCAGATGATCTAGGGTGAATTCTCATGAATACAATTTATATATACTTATTAGTACTAGTAGGCATGAGCTTCTTCTCGCAAAGGACAAAATAAATGCTTATGGCATGCATTCTTTTTGGTACTGCACAGGGTTCAAAATGGCAGTACCACAAATTATATCAGTAGCAGAAACAGTCTAACTATATTGAACTGAATCATGCCATATTGGTGTGAAAAGGTGACCACTCCCGTGAATTTTAAGAAAAATTCCGGTAAATTTGAAGTGCATTCGCTAAAGACTCTTTATTAACAAGTTCCTTCATATTTGGAAAGCTGAAAGGAAGGAATGGATTTTGAATTAGGAAATGTAGGCAGAATTTGAAAAATAAATAGGGTAACTTGAGTTGTTCCTAAATCACTGTAACATATTGCTAAATAGCATAACAGGAGGCTGACATCCCATTTTGAAACTATGTGCCACTATTCAAAACCTCTGTACTGCAAACAATTTTCAATCCACCAGTTTATCTACTGGTGGCATAACTTACTTTCCCCTTTTGCACTTGCCTTAATCTGTTCTAGCTGTATTGTGCTTTTCTTCTGTTAGATAACTTTAAGCATTCTGCGTCTCATTTTCAACAATTTACCTTCCATGTTCTTCTTCTAGATATCCACTTTTGTCTATTTTGCTTTAGATGAACTAGTAGGTTTTTGCCTTTTTTGTTCCCGGAACATGGATCAATATAGTGTTACAGCTTTGAGCTGGCCATGTAAACATCTATAGTGTTTATGCATATTGCAACATGTTTCAAATGTTGGTTGAACTAGTAGGTTTTGTCGCTATGCAAGTTGTGCTCATGTCATGCCACAAATTTTCAGTTATGGTTTTCCCACTATGATTTCACCTGCATTATCAATAGAAGTATCTTAGGATAGTTATAAAATTGGAAATTTCTGTCTGTTTATAATTGCAGTTATTATCAACACTTTTCAGGTAAGCTCACTGATCTTTCGGAGTTGATATTTGAAGCTCGATCATCAAGAGACAATGCCTGGTGAGTACACATCTGCTAATAAAAAAAAAAAAATTATAGCTTGATTACCAATCTGCCTATATGTTAAAGCTATGTAATATTTATCAAGGTTTTGATTGTCAAATTTCACGTACACTACAATATGGTGTCCTTACCTCTTTAACTCTCCATGGCTTCCATATGAAGTATGAATATCTAAATTGCTCCATGTTAAATAATTGGATTTGCCCCCAACTTCTTTATTTACTTTCCTACCATGGGTTGGTGAAGAGGAAGGGACCAAAAAGAGTTCATTTCTTTTTGTCCTTCTAAGCTAGAATTCTTTTTGGATATATTCTTATGAGCATAATCAAGTTTGTTAACTTCCCATTTCTTCAGACTTTGTCTTGAACCCTTTATTTCTCTTCAGACATGTAGAAGTTTACTCTGATATACTGCACCCTTTTCCAATAAAATGAACAAGTGAATAACCAAAAGTATAGCAAGCATATGCATCTAAAGGCCAAGATCTGAAAAAACTATAGTTGCCAAAAGTTGACTGTAACATTTTATAAATTCATGCTTATATTTCCATGTTAAACCAGCATTTTAACAAAATCTGCCTTCCAGGTATGATGTTGCTGCTTTCCTCAACTACAGAGTTCTTTGTACTGGTGAACTTGTAAGAGTATTCTGTAATACTGACATATTCTTCAATCATACCACGTTTTCTAAATAGTAGGTGAATTTCATGTGATTCAGCTCACAAGGGTTCCACGAGTTATATTTTTTTTTTTTTTTTTTATGTTCAATTTTTTGTTCCTTGTGTAGACATTGCTTAGTGTCCAACCTGATGGAGGTTATGGTTCTGTTTCTGCAATGCAGGAAGCACGTGTAAGATTTTCTGGGTTTCGTAATACAGATGATGAGTGGGTGAATGTGAAAAGTGCAGTACGAGAACGATCTATTCCCTTAGTACCTTCAGAATGTCACCGAGTGAAAGTTGGAGATCTTGTACTGTGTTTTAGGGTACATTTCCATTATTATTATTATCACTTTCACGATAAAACTCCTAAAAGCCAGGAAGTAATCGCCGACTTAGGAGTTAGACGGAAAGAGTAATTTTGGGCCTTAAAATACAGTTAATACTTGATAGAATCTATTCTGCGGACAGTTCATATTTTCATCCATGGATTGTATCATTTATTTCTAACTTTGGATAGCACAAAGAAGGATAGAATCAAACTGCTTCTAGCAGAGGCTTATGCCACATATCCATGGTCCATTGTAAGTATTTATATAGATGTATGGATGGGTTGTTAGGTTTGGCCAGTATTACTCTGGGTTCTTTCATAACTTTCTAGTGAATCACCTATTTATTAATGGTCAATCCATAACGGTGTGTTATACCTGCAAGCAGAATGACGTAATTGTGCTAGCAAGTACTAGAGTTGAAAAGAGTTGTGTGCTTCCTTGATTCTGAAGAATTTCCTTTTTTTTTTTTATTAGCCTTGGCCTTTGGTACTTATGTCTGGTTTACAGGAACGCCAAGAGCAAGCAGTCTACTGCGATGCGCATGTGGTGGGAATCCAAAGGCGACAACATGATGAAACAAACTGTAAATGTATCTTTGTGGTTCGCTATGACCACGACAACACTGAGGTAAATATAGTATGTGCAAGCTCTCAATCACTGTATGTACTGGCTCTGCTCAAAATCAGTGTCTTTTTTAGCCCTTACAATCTTGAAGATACAGGGAGATACCCACTTGAACAAACTGAAATGTGGACTGATTATGGTATGATGTACAATAACAGGAAGCTGCTCAATTGGAGAGGTTGTGTTGCAGACCAACATAATAGCTTTGTTAAGCTGTTGAACATCCCGGAAGAGCACAAGTATGTCTGCAAGGGGGACAATCCTGTAGAGACCTGAGTTTAAATCTTGCTCACCTATTGTAGCTCATTTGGAATTGAATTACGAAGAAAAAGCTGGAATTAGGAATTGTAAGCCATTGTTGGAATAAGCTTCTACTTTTTTTTTTTCCTTTGGTTCAAAAAGGGGTCCTTCCCTTATTTTTTGATGTTCTTATATTTCAATGATTTTAATGATTTGAATTTTTGCTGACATGAGATTAATTTTTAGGCACAATTCAAAAAACTACCACAGGAATTTTTTTGTATCAAAGAAGTATATTTGTGTTTTTTTTCTCTTTCAACACTTCGGTGCAAAATCAATTGGTGTTATTAATTTTCTTTACATAAATTTTTAATAAAATATAATATATTTTAGTAATTTAACATCCAGCTAAAATAGAGTAGTTTTGAGATAAATTATAATTATATATATTTTAAACAAAATTTTAATATATTTACTACATGGTTATAATAAAAACTATTTGTTAAATAATATTATATTGATTATTCATATTAAGTCAACATCAAATTATATAAAAGTAAACGATGAGTTGTTTTGACGTCCAATTTTCCTAAAAAGTTTTTAGTTGCGCAAAAGGTGTTTTTTTTTTTTTTGGAAAAAAAAAGGACAAAGCTTCATTAATCAGAAATACGGGATAAGTCCCTAAGGTGCTTTTGTTTCTCAAGCATGAAAACGCCAAATTACAGTAGTTTTCTGCACTCCACCTTTCATTTTCATAAAAAAAAATAAGCCTGGATTAGGATTTATGGGATTTGAACGTCAATTTCCATTCTCATTATGATACCAATGCCTCCATAGCCAGAGTCTGATAGAGTATGCAACGAATCAAAATGGAATCCTCAAAAATCAGCATCTACAAATATTACTTAAACCTTTAATTAATTGAAATGGTAATTAGGACAATAATTAAGCTATGATCTGAGATCATCCTATACAAGAAAAATAAAGTTGGCTAAGGCAGCCAGGGTAACTATCCCTCCAATGGTAATCAATCGGAATTTACAAAATGAGTAGGGAACAAAAACCATCAGCGCCAATCACACTACGAGGATCATATTCATATGATTTCTACATATGACTCCTTACTTAAAAAAAAAAAAAAAAAAAAGTAATTATTCAAAGACTGTACAAAACGTTGCCCATAATCCCTTAGGGCTTTGGCTGGTCAGACAATGGAAGGAGACATTTCACATAAAATGACAGGCACAGCTGATCGCTTCTACACTGACTACAATTGGTAAACCTATTTACTCATCAAAATTTCTCTAACCTAGATAATGCCACTTCAGGAGACCCAAGCTTTTCTCTTCTCGGCTAGATGATTACACAGCGGAGGAGAGGTGTCGCTCATGAGACTGTTCGACCATAACAAATTGATGCAATATATAGATTTTTTGCCCATTTCTCCTGCAAGAACCATCTAACATAAGACACAAGTACGCTAAAAATAATCAAACAACAAAATACAGATACTCTTTTTTTTTTTGACACAGATATAATGTTACAAGCTGGGCTCTCACTCTATATATGATATATGGGCTATCACTCTATATATCATATATATATATATATATATATATATATATATATCAATGTATATCATATATATGTATATCTATCAATATCTATCATATTATCAATTATATATAAGCTAATATTATTAGTAAAATACAGATACTCTATTAGGTACTAGATATTCCCACCTTGACATGGGTACTAGGAAAAGCAGAAGTTCGAAGTGTCTCCTGTGTTTCATCTGTTAGTTTCCTCCGTGGAATGCTAAGAACAAGAGCAGCCTGATCTGGGGTCGCTGCAGTTGCTGTGATACGATATCCATTATCCCAGCGACGATGAATGCCTTCACTTGGATAAAGGAAATCAAGTTCAATAACCTGATATAATGCCACAAAACAAGTCAGTTGTCTGTCTTCTCTACCTAAGAAAACACAAGATATTAGAAAGGGATGACCTGGCGTGCAAACCCAGCACCGCGAGACATAACGACTCCCCATCGACTCCCCGAGGTGGCCATTGCAGTAACATGGAATCCCTCTTTCCATTTTTTGTTAATCCATTTAAAAGGAAATGAATCGCTAACCTTATATGACTGTTGCATATATGAAGTACCTGTACTCAAAAACATATAAAAGTTGGTCAAACAAAACCAAGTACCTTTCTCAAAAAAACCAAAGATTTCCGACTAACCCTTAGACATTACAACTAACGAGCCTCCATTAGCAGCTCCAGCTACTGCACTGATATAATAATTCTTCTCCCACTGCTCCATTATCCATTCCTATAGAGAAGCCAAACAAAATTCAGTTAGATGGTTATGATGCACACTTAGAAGTTACAGCAATAAGAACCAGTACATAACAATTTCAGCATGATTGAAGCAGACGATTGCATTCAGCAAATAAAAAATTTAAGCATCTACCTTATGAAGAAAATAGGATGATAGTTCATAGACTTGTGCAGTGTAACCAGTCCCAGCATCCATAATTAGGGCCCAGAGATTTTGAGATGAGGCCACACAGCTAATATACAAGCCATCCTCATTTCCTTTTTCAATGTGCTGGGCAAGCCTTGCATCGGCCACATTATAGTGATACCTGCCAAGCACACAACACATGGTTTTTACTCTCATAAGTATTATAAGTATATGACCACAACAAAGAAATTAGGTTGAGAGAAAAAGGAAAAAAACAATCTTCATGATATACAGTCGTTATTTTCATAGAAATAGAGAGATATATCATAATGCTAGGCAAACAAAGAAAAAAAGCCTGATTGTATCAATAAGAAAGCACTAAAAATGCCTCAGCAGGACATAACTCATGACTTGATGAATATGTTTATACCTTTGCTTCATAGGTCGACGAGCATTGTACACACTAATCCATTGTGTTGCTGGCATGCCCATACGAACCTTCTTCTTTGGTTGTTCATCTTCCTCTTCTTCTATAGTCAATCGGCCTCTCTTATGACCGATAAGCTTCAAAAGAGATAAACGCAATGGGTCAACAAACAAACTCCAACTAATAAGCACTCTGAACCAAAAAATAAAGGAACAACCACATGTACCTTTTGAGCACCTTCTGTGTTAAGTGGCCTGATATCTGCACTTAGGCTAAGAATCCCATCGATAAGGGAGACACATTTAGAATAATTAGGTTCTTCATCAAACTTTAAATTCACCACATATTCAACAAACCGCCTGAAAGGCTGAGGACAAAAGCAACAGAGGGCCTCTGGGGACGTTGCCATCTTTTTCTTACAAACAAGAAACCCTTTGTTCTCTCCCTATAAAAACCATTATGTTAAAATATATATAATATGCACATGCACACATATGCATATACACATAACTCTAGGTACAAGTCACCAAGAAAATGCAAAAGACAACTAACCTGGTACCCCTGCCATGGTAAACGACCCTTTAGAAGGAAAATCAGGGTGTAGGCAAGAGATTCCAGATCATCTCTCCTACTGGCTGTTCTCCCTAAATGGGCATGTACACTAGCATAGCGAACTGTTCCTCTGTTGCAGTAAATAATCATCACTAAATGAGCAGTGGATATAAACAAAGAATATAATAATGGCAACACAATAATATATAGACTACTACAAAATCAGAAATAATATAATCAAAAGCAGTACCTAAACACATCGGGTCTTTGGTCATAATCAACATGCAAGCCAGTTGAAGTATCTCGCCATCTGGTTGCTGATCCCCCAAAAGGATTTCAATTAGCAGGCCAAAGGTGATAACAGTTGAGTGCACATCTGTACATCTACAACTTAAGAAGAAATGAAAGATAAGCTGAAATTCAATTTACCTAATCCAAGATCAACAAGAAACAACTTTTTCTCATCAGGAGTTCCTGGAGATCCAAGTAGGAAATTTTCTGGCTTCACATCTCCGTGGACATAACTGCAAAGAATTTTATGCCATTTGAGATATAGTTACTTTACAATTTAGAAAAGACAATAAAATATCATTTAATTTTCACATAGCAAACCGCTAAAGATGTTTATCTCATCAATTCACTTGCAAAGCAAACCAACCCAATCCAATCCATCTTTACAAAACTACACTAAGAAATGGACGTATAATAACAGGAAAAAAAGGAGGAAAAAAAAAAAGCTTACCCTCTGGAGTGCATCCTCTCCAATATTGATATTGCTTCAATAGCAATACAGACAACCATTTCAACGGACATTCTGTAATTTATAACAATGCCTCAATATAAGCTCCGCAGACGCACAAAAGGATAGAAATATATATAGCAAGAAGAAAAAATAAAAGAAATTGAACTCACGACTGAGATCTACTATTCCAGACATCCCACAGGCTTGGCCCCAGCATATCCATAACCTAAGTCATGATAGATTTCCATCGAGAAATATTAAATGAGTGCTAGATTATTAAAAATAGAGTTCCAAGTGAGCCATAAACAAAACCAGGAATTGCATACCATGACATAATAGTCACCTTGCCGACCCTTGTAGTGTACTCGTGGTACACCATGGCTGCCCCCAAGAAAGCTGAAAGAATGATAAACATTAAAATTGATTTCAGAAATATTACCAATATGTAAAAATAATGGAAAAGCACGGCAATCACCTGTATACTTGCCACTCATATGGTGGTCCATAATTACATCCTTTACTACTTCTATGCTCAAATTTTAAGGCCACCTAAAATGCAAAGGTTGTAGCCAATTAATACATACATGCCAGAAAATTAATGAGCAAAAATCAAATTCAATAATCCAAGCAGCTAGTAGTAGTTGCTATACCTCTACAGCTCCAGGGCCAGTTCTATCATTTGTATTAGAAGGAGAAACTCGCCGACCAACATACACTTGACCAAAGCCACCCTTCCCTAACTTTTTCTCCAACTTATACAGTGGGGAACCACCAACCTGGACCTGCAACATGGTAGCATCATACCAAGGGATTGAAATTTATTAGTAAGGAACAACAGACATTGCCAATTCAGTGCTTATAGAAAGAAAAATACCAAAAAAAACAAAGGCATAGTCTATTAAGGGGAACAACTAATAAATCACTAACTACAACTAGTGGTGGAGAAGAAGAGGACGGCATGTAAGAACAGGTGGTGTGCAAAACATAAACTGCACAGACACAATAAATCGAATTGGGAACTTACAGTATGTTCATTCAAGGAAAATACAAATTAATAAACTATAATTGGAACAAAAACATCAAAACAGATAAGTCTAACTTTTAACTTAAATTTTTCTTAAATTCTTTTGTTTTGTGTCAAGATGGCTTGCTTTTGTTTACTACTTGATGGCTAATTCTATACATATATCTAATTACTTATGTGATTTATTACCAGACCCGGATTAACCACCTGAATTTCCATATGGAAATTTCAATAAACAATCAATAGAACCAGCACAGTTGTCAATTGTTCATATTCCCAAAACATAAGGTAGTTAAACCAGCAAGTCATAAACAAGTTCTTCACACTAGTCTGTTGCATTCTCTTTCAAAGGATAGGGATGACTTGCAATGCTTTCCCTATTTTTTTGGAGGCCATTCACCTTAAAAGGCTTAAACAATTAAATACAAACACTAATAAGACACATTATAGAGACAATAGAAACACATTTATGAACTTTCTTTCCCACTTTTTACTCATATGCTTCTTGAGTAGATCAACAATTCATCACAGATACAACCAAAACTTCAATCAAATTAATAAGAAAGGCAATGAGCGTGCATAAACACGATGAATACAGGCTTTGATCAATTAATTAGTTAGTTTCACCACAAAAAAATCCTAGCTTTATGCAGCGAAATCTAGCACCAACACTTTTTTTTTTCCCAAGCATAAGCCATCTAGTCCAGAAATGCAGCCCATCTTGTTAAATTTAAAGAGTAAACCTAAAGTCAAATGCTTTCTAAATGCAGAAGATTGATTTTTATCACCAATAGAAAAGCAGACAATAACATGTCCAAGAAAGATGCATAATTGACAAGCAGAAGACACATAAAAGCACATAACAATTAAAACTAGAATGTGCCAATGCAGATAGATACAAATACACACACATATATATACATAAACATAGTAATAGAAGCAGTTAAAACTAAGGCAAAATTAAAACTTAAAAGAAAAAAGAACCTTCTCCGGAAGAGGATCAGTGCTGCCCTCATCTTCAGCAGCATTGGCTCTATTACCATCTCTGCTTTCTTCGCCATAGCTCTCATTATCATTATCAAAGTCATCCATCTCTTTCTCTCCTACTTCTTCCTTCTTTACCTCCTCTTCTAAGTCCCTACCTTCAGCAACAGCTTCTAAGTTTTCATCAACTACCAGCTGCTGCTGCTGCCGCCCCTCCTGCACCTTCTCCTTATTATCTTTACTATTATTTTTAGGCGGCGCAGCCCCTGCGCCTGTGACTGCAGCGGCGGCGGCAGCTGCTGCTGCGCGTCTTCTTCTTGTTCTTGTTGCGATCCCTTGGTCTTCTCGCTCTTGCTGTACTCCTCCTCTAGCTCTTTCTGCTGCTGCTCCTCTCGCTCCCCGGCCTCTGCGCACTCCGCTACGCAGTACCGGCATCTTTCATTCTTTGATTATTGTTACTATTACTCTCATCACAGAAGATTTGTCATAAAACCTCAATCAATCAACACAAGAAATTTTTCAAAACTAAACCTAATTGAACCGCAACAATCGAAACCAAAAAAACGTACAATTCAAGAAAGGAATAGATTAAAACGGTGCCGTATAAAGTAATTGCAGGTGAGATTAGTGAGTGCGAAATGCAATAGTAATTTAACGAAGAAGAAGATGGCAATTAACTAGGGTTTTATGATGGGGGGTTGGATCGGCTTGAAGAAACGAAGACTGTAAAAGGAACTAGACGATGAGAAGAGTAAGGTTATTAGTGAAATTTTTATTTTTTAAAGAAAAAAGAAAAAGGAAAAATGAAGGAGATGATTACGTGGCGGTATTCGGGACGTTGTTGGGGAGGGAATGTACGGTGAGATCGGGGTATGGGGGAAAGGGGCGAATTGATTGTTTTGGAAGAGGAAAAATTGCGGCCGTCTTATATGAGATTTTAAATATATATACATACATATTTTGTAACAAGTGAACCCATTATTTTTTTTTTAAAAGAAATATTTCCTCTCTTACTTAAAAATTTTTTACATAAATTAAAATATATATTTAATATATAAAAAAATATTATATTATCCTTTTATAATTATTAATTTTATATAAAATTAAAAAATAAGTAGATATCTATTTAATTAATTTTTTTATATTAAATAAAAATAAAATTGGAAAAAAAATAATTAATATGTATTGGTAATTTAAAACGATAATTATTTATGAATAAAATTAAACTTTTAAAATGACAATTATTTAAAAACAGAGATAATATATTGCTCCTGATGTGGAAAAATTAGGAGGTTTTTAAATGGGGTTATTAAAAGATTTAATTTTATTCTCTATTAAATGTTTTGTAATTATGATATGTTATTATTTATTTTAGGTGGGTTAAACAATTTTTAATAATTTATTTCAGCAACATTAAATTTATTTTTAAGTTAAAAATTTTGGGAGTCTATTTAAATTTTGAATTAAATATAATGTGTCTAAATGTATTTTTTTTATTAGTAAATAGTTATTTTTTATTTTTCTTCAAATTTCTAATTTTTTAATCTGAATTTGAACAAAAATATCAATTACAGGTGTAAAACATGACACTTTTTTTTTTTAACAATGTAAAACATGACTTGATAAGTTAACTAGAAAAAATAAAATAAAATTCAATTATAATTTATATTTTAATATATTAATAATTTGATATTAGATATATACAATTTTTATTTATAATATATGCAAAGAATATATTATTAAAATTATAACTTTATTAAATATATTATAATTTATTTTAAATTTTTTATGAATAGTTTTTTGTTAGAAATATAGTTTATAGTTTGTATTTTGTAAACTTCTTAAAACTCACCAATTAATAATCTATTGAGGTTAAGCAGCAACAAGTGCCCGTCTAGCTCAGTCGGTAGAGCGCAAGGCTCTTAACCTTGTGGTCGTGGGTTCGAGCCCCACGGTGGGCGAATATTTTCTTTTTTGAACATTTTTCACTCCCATGTCAAGATGCAAAACAGTTGTTGTTGTTTAGTTATTTAATGATAAAAATAGACATCAGTTAGATTATATATATATATATCAACAAGAAATACCATAACTTTAACAAAAACTCCAAAAATATTGAACAAAATATTATTTAATATTAAAAATAATATAGTTCAACAAAAAATACCATAATTTAACAAAAATATTTACATGCAGCTTCAAAAGTGCAATATTTCTGACATCTTTTTGCAGCCCACATAAAACCGAACTGATGATTGTTTTGAACATTTTCCGCACTCTCATGTCAAGAGGCAAAACACAACTTTTCTGACATCCTTTTGAAGTCCACATTAAACCCAATTGATGATTGTTATCTGCAAAACATTTCTGGGGCCTAAAGCTTTTTGAAGTCCACATTAAACCCAATTGGTGACTGACTGATTGTTATATGCCAAGTTTAGCCCACAATCTCTCTATAGCATATGTGATCTAACAAGTGCGCACACTATCAGCCTTTTTGCTCCTTTTTTTTTTTTTTTTTTTTTTGAACACTGATTTCCATTAAACATCAAAATATTATAAGAGTTTTAGCAACTATCAAGGGAGAAAAAACAATCCAACAGGGATGACATCAAGATTGGTAACAACCCAGCCTTTTTGCTTGTTGCAAGCTTCCCCAATTAGTTTTAGAATTAATCAGACATTTTAACATTAGTCACCTTTTTTAGCAAACAAAATGCATGGTAGTTTTTTCTTTTTTCTTTTTTTTTTTTGGGTATGAGTATCAAGAAGACAGCAACAACTCATTGCCTATCCTTTTCTAGTGATAGTTCAAGTCTCTATAATCCATGTCTTGACAGTTGGCATATTAGGTTTAAACCTTAGTTTTCTATTGCTTGCAACTTGCAAGGCCTTTCTTGAGTCTGCTCACACTGCATGGGAAGCCTGATTAATGGGCTGCCCACAGATAATAAAACACCCAACAAGTTATGTCTGATTGGCTTTTTTTTTTTTTTTTTTTTTTTTTCTGTTTATGGTGATGAATACATGAAAAAAAAAAAAAGATAAATCTTGTTAAACCTAATTAACTACCAACATACATAGCTTAATAGCTATATACACTTTTCCACTACACCAAGATACTCAATCACATGCATCATATATAATTAATTAATCAATTATTGTTTATACTGTACAATTTACACTTGTATTCTCTTAAATTCACACAAGTGGATGGAGATGCTAAACCACGTAAAAGCAAATAATTGAGTTTTAAATGAACAGATAAATACACAGAAGATAAAAAGAAAGGTAATTAATCATGATTTTAGTGGAACAACTTTTGTGACACTCAAATGTTTCATTGATTTTGGTTACACATTGCATAAACTTGAAGTTAGCATATTAAGTGTCTTGCTTCCCATTTGCTAAACATCCTTACCATGGAGGTAAAACAGTGTGTGAGAAAAAAGTCCTGCTAGTCAAAATGGATAAGATCAGATTGCTATAAGAAATAAAAAACTATATTTTATAGTATATTAATTTAAATTTTCTGGCGCAAGTTTCAATTTTAAATTTTATATATAAAAAATAAATTCTGAAAAAAAATTTGTCATTCTTATGAATTTATTCAGTTTAATTTTAATATAATCAAAACTCATATAACTATTAAATATCGAATAAATAAATAAATAAATATATGTATGTATAGTACGCATGCACAAAAAATAGTATGCCAGTAGTGTTTTATATGTTATTAATTAAATTATTGTGGAGCCCCTCTTTTTAATTAAGCATTAAGCATATAGTGGAGGAGCAATTAATTATCTATAATCAATATTTTTATTTCAAGTTTATTTAGGTTGATTTTTGAAGCTAAGCTAGAGGATGTAAAGCTAAACTCTAGCTCAACAGGATTTTTTGATGTATAGGAAAGCAGTCATTGATGTATAGTAGTGTTGTATTTGGATAAGCACAAAATCTAAAAGACTTGCATTTGTTCTAGCTTTATTACAACTAAACAACACCTGTACTCTTAAGTGGCAAAAAATTATTGTTGCTTTAGGATATACATGCTATATATGTAGTAGGTTAGGAATTTTTGCACTCCTCTACTTGATAATTACACTTCACTTTAACTTTATTTATAGATTGAATGACTTAATTATCCTTAATCAAAATAATTATATTTTATTATTTCATAATTTTATGAAAAGTATATTTTTCATAACAATCAATACTAATTTAATTATGTATATATGGTCAAAATTTATAACTTGAATGCAATTAAAAGCTATTTGAAATTCTATTAATTTTTTATATTATTTTATTTTTATGTTCAACTTATATTGCTAAAATTTGATTAAAAAACAGTTATATTTTTTTATAAATTTAATTGTAAAATATTAATTTTTAATTTTTTAATTGTATTAACGTTTCAAGTGTTTATAAATGATAAAAAAAAATTCAATGATGAATTTAATTTTAAGCTTTCTAATGAATTTTTTGATAAAATGATGTTATACAACATAAAAAAATATTTTAATGGTGAATTTAATATTACATGTAGTGAAAAATGAGTATAAAAGAAAATAATTAAAGGAAAAATTTTATAGATATTAATTAAGTTGATAAAAATACAATTTTTGATTAAAGGATATTAAAGTCATTGTATCTAATATAAAGATTCAATTGGGGTACATTTATAAATGGAGGGAGTGCAAAAATCACTATCCTATATAGTACTGATCTTTTGTGCCATGAATGTGTTGGTGATGATTAATTAAGCAAAAAGAAAGGAACTTCTTAATTCCAATTTTGCATCAAAAATAATTAGGAGGAAAGATGAAATATTCTTTTAACAAATTGCATAAAATTTTGATTTTTTTTTTCTTGGTAGCAACATATGTATATGTCTTCAAATTATACAATTGAGCATTATTATAAACTTAGTTAGAATTTTACTCTTTATTTATCCTTTTATTTTTTTTGGAATCTTTGTCCAATAATTATTGGCATTATATATAGTGGTGCACAGAATGTATGAATCCTTTGTAATATGCAATTACCTTTTCAGAAATAAGAGAAAGAACACAAACACCACCCAAAACAATGTACAAAAAATTAACACAAAAACAAATGCACTTTCTTATCCAACTGAAAAAACATATTAATAGACATGAATGTACTTGATCACTAACAGTTAATTATCTATGTATTTTTGGCAGAATGTGGACATGAATATACTTGAGAATTCCTTATGTAATTTATAGTTCTTTTTTGAGTTTCTTTAATTTTTTTCTTAATTTTATCTCACTGAAAACCAATTAACAAAAAAAGAAGTTAGTTCAATTTTTTTTATTGATAGGAAAATTATAGGATCTAAGTATTGATAGACTACATAATATGAAATTTTTTTTTCTCTTTTTAATTAGATGAAAATTAATTTCACAAATTAATAGTATAAGAATTCAAACTCTATATCTCATAATATCCTTAATGAGAGGTGTCTAGCAACTGCTAGACCTCTATCTCACTAGTTTCTATTTTATTTTAATTCCATATATACTTCATCTTAAGGAGAAACTAATGTATTCATAAGAATAAACTAAAAGGCTTTACCACTGAGTTTTTTAGTTAGTTTTTAGTTAATTACGAGGAGAACATAAAATTGGTAAAATTTGAATGCATATTCATAATGTGATTTGATCTTATTATTAAATTCAAATGCTAGTTAGTATTAATTAGCCTATTTTAGCACTTAAAATAAGATGGTTACAAAAATTAAATGTAGTAAGTTTAGATATTCTGGTTTTTTTTTTAAAGAAAAAATGAAAATAATCAAAACTTTTAGAATAACTTCTTATAAATTAATTTCACAAAATTTTATAAAAATTTTTTACAAATTCAAATGAGTGTATTTGATTTAAATAAAAATTTTATAAAATTTATTTAAAAATTAAACGAATTTTTTAGTAAAATTAAACAAATAAGAGGTTAGATAAAATCTATTATGTAACAAATTAAACATTTTCTAAAAAAAAAAAAAAAAAAACAAGCCAAGAACACCTTACTATGCCCAAAATTCTAAGCTTAAGTTTGCTTAATTCCTCCTATAATATGGAGAATATATTAATTCAGATTTGCCCCAAATTAAACAATAATAATAATAATTCAGAAACCGATTTGAGAGAATTGTCACCTCTGTCCCCAACAAAAGTTCCTTAGTGACCAAAAGAAAGCATCTTAATTAATTAGATATTATAAAGATTGGTTTGGATGAGCACGAGATTTAAGACTTACATGTGTTTGGCTTTTGGCTTTCGACAAGTAAACACCAACACCAACTCATTTTTAGTGGCCTTTAAAGTTAAAAAGCACCCAACTTTAATTCTTCCTTTAACGTGCAGTTTGCTCTTCATCCAAATTATCAAATCAAAACCAAAGTCATTACACTTTTTCTAATTCAATTTTGTTCTCCATTTCTTTCCAAATTCCATTACTTAACCAAAAAAAAAAAAAAAAAAAGCCATTTTCCCCTCAAACAAATTAATTAAGTGACATATGTAACATTTAAAAGTTAATTGCGTATCTAATGTTCTTATTTAGATAATGAATTGGATAATATGAATTCTCTATTATACATATACGTTGAAATTACAAATAAATCATTGGCATGTATTCTCTTATAAATATATTTTGTTATTTGCAAAAATTATAAAGAATTTATTGAACTCCAATTAATAGGAATTGATCTAAGTAGGATTATAAAGGATGTAAATATTTTTTAACAACTAATTTAACATTACTATATATAAACATGATTCAATTAAGTGAAAAGAGTTACTAATCTCAACAGTTATTGATAAAAAATTTAAATTATTTATTATTATTATTAATAATTTATTATTTTTATATTAAAATATAATAATTTAATGTAAACATCTATTTATATTAGCGATAATTATTATTTTTAAAGTTACAAACCCCTATCCCATTAAATTTTTAATAAACCTAAACATATTTAAAGACAATCATCAATTTTTTATACACTTTTATTGATTCTTTTTTAACAACACTTTTATTGATTTAGAGAAACCGGAAAAGCAAAACAGCCAATTTTGACACGATTGATCGATTTTAACCTTAAAATTAAATGTCATTTCTATATTTGTGGATTTTTTTCCTTGATGGAGCTTGTCTTCCATTACTTCATTTTCTTTTTTTTTTTAAAAAAGTGTAACATGCAATTCCAGATGTCTCAGATCAGATGGTTGCATGGTTCAACAACTACATAGTATATAACTCTAGAATATTCAAAAGGTATCCAATACCCAATTGATCATAGGAAGTATGTTCTTGGAGCATTGAGAGGCTATTAGTGCACAAGTGAAGAAAGTTCAATTATTGAGCATTAGTAAATGCAGCCTTTCACCCACTACTCTCTTTTTCTTGAAATCGTTTTCATAGACCTTGCTTTTCTTTAAAATCCAATTAAAATAAACTTGACCAATATGTTACATAAATACAATATTCCATATTTAATGTTACATGCAAATAAAACCATCCACATAATTCCATTTTCCAAAATCTTTATTAAAGAAAAATTTACCATTTTGTGCCTTAATCACTTTTTTTTATTAATAGAGAAATTTTATGATCTAAATACTGATGAACTATGTAATATAGAGACAGCCTCTCCATTTTAAATCAGATGAAAATAAATTTCAAAAATTGATAATAAGATTCGAACTTCATTTAAAAGTAGTTATTACTTAATTACTCTCTTACTAATGGTCTCAATCATATTATCATTGCATATATATTGATATTTTTTTAGTCAATTTTTTTAAGTAATTTCAATAAAAATATATATTTATTTAAACAAATATACATATTTAGTATGTTTATACCCACACGCACGCAAATTTTATGTGTTATTATATTGTAGTTTAATATTGAAACGCATCCTATGAATTATTAGAATATCTTTTTAATGTAATGAAGAAAATGGAGAAAGCTTTGCATGAAAGAAATTGAATATTTCTTTAACTTAAAGCCCTCCCTCCCTCCTTTTGCCATAACCTTCCCACATGTTTCAACCAAAGCAATTCTTAGGAGCCATCTAACAAAAGCAACGAGCACCTTGTTTTGCTTTCAAGTACGTACAAAGGACATTGAATTGGACATGTCTTTCCTTTTCATTTTCAGACTCTTCTGCAAAAAAATGTTGCGAACCCTCAAACCAAATTTAGCCACCTAATGCATGTGGAAGTTATGACAAAGATATATATATATTTTTTATGATTTTTTACAATAATTTTGTGGTTTATATGTACTTCAGTTAATTGAGATTCATAGATTGATCAATGATTATTCTTGTACTCTTATTATTATTATTTTGGTACAATAGTAAATACAATTATATATGCACCAGCACTTATATTTTTCAATTTGTAGCATTATTTTTTGGATCAAGAATACAACTCTACAAATACAATTTGTAACTGGTTGATTTAAATGCAAAAAAAAAAAAAAAAAGGAAATTAGGGTATTCTCTATATCTCAAAAAGGATTAATATTTTGATTTTTTTTTCTCAAATTATATATATGTGCATAAATAAAAGGGGGGTTGAAATTTTGTATATGGAAGCTGTCAAATCTCCAATAAGTTTGCAATCAATAATTGCATTACCACATGCCAAGATCTTTAGACTTCAGTTCCTTAATGGTGTTAAATATCTCAATTTTTATTTATTTATTTATTTTGTGTTAATAAAGTAAAAGAAGAGTCCAAAAACATAGTTGACATTGTTGAACATAGAACACAAAAATGGGACCATCATGAGGTAGAACACCAAGAATTGGCAAAAATTAATAATCATTTTGGATCCACTACTCCTGCCCTGGCTAAGTATTGGAGAACTCAGAATTTTAAATGAAAATTTATGTATATATTTTCAGTTGTTAAAACCTTAAAAAAGTTGAACCCCCATGAGTTATAATTAAATTGGTAACTTTTTTTTGTAAAGCTTCTGCTTCTTTAGACTCATGTGTTGTCATTTTGACTTGTCAACTACTTCCAAAAGTAAAATGACATGAATTATCAAACAAATAGAGAAGAAGAACTGTGTTATATATATATATATAACACCCGCAAGTTTAGCTCAAAGGCGAATGTATACAATGTCATTAATTAAGAATAGCACCTTAAGACTTTCAAAAAAAAAGAATAGCACCTTAAGTTTAAAAATTTTCTTTTTTTAAAAAAGAATAAAATTAAAAGATATTGTTATTGCTGAAAATTTGATAAAATATAAATACATGACAATTATTTAGAATAGTGTAGTATATTTTTACCATACTAAATAAAAAAACATATGTTCATCCAAATAATAAGAAAATAGGATTCTTTTAAGTAAAGTCTTGAATTTAAATCTTATATATGGTAAAAACATGTGCTCTGAGAACTTTACCCTTCCTGTAGGTTCACCCAACTTAAACTCTGAAATAATCAAAACTTTTATAACTATCAAATACCGAATGCATCAAATGTAAGAAAAATAAAGGCGAGAAGAATTTAAAATTTAAATTTATTCATTAAAAAAAACATGGAAATGTTAAACAAATTTTATTTTATTTTAATAATTATTGAACTTGTGATATATAGTGTATGTCACATTTTTATTAGTTAAATATAAAACACTCAAAAAATATATTTCTATATTTAATAATTGAGACTAATACTCTAAATATTGATAAAAAATTTAATAAAAATTTTATCTATCAATGATGGAAGCTGCCTCCCATTTGGGTATAGCTATAAATATTTTATCCTATGCATCAAATCATATACAAAAACGTTGGCAACACGAGTAACATTGCTCAATAGATGCGTAGCAAACTCATCTTTACAGCCAAAATGATCGGCTGTTTAAATTCCGTGTTTAACCTTAATTAATACAATGAAGATGATTTCATTAATGAAATTATTGTAGATTAAACAAATCTTAAAAGGGTTATTTTCACATAGCTGAGAAAACAACATTAATAATTATATATAAAACTGTGCTTATGCATTCTGAATTTGATTGAATTCCAGGTGAATCATGTGTAAAGCAAAATGAATTGCAACGGTAATTAGTTCAAAAGTTGACATCTGTATGCCAATTCCTTTCCCCTTTTTTTTTTAATTTTTTTTTTATTTTGACACCTTCACCTAACATGTTACCTAAACTTTTGGCTTTATGGCTCCTTTTAGCCTCCATTCACATTACATAAAGTTAAAAAAACATCTCTTAATTTGTTGTGTATTTAGATCTTAATTTTGCCCATCTTTCTAATCAAACCCTACAAGATCTTGCCCACAAGAAATAACAATCCAGCTCATTTTCACCATGATTATTTTATCATTATATATGCATCTAAATTTTTGTTAATATATGTTGATGGGGAATTGTAATTGTCAATGCTATTTCAAGTCTTTTTCACGTTATATTATTTTTATTTTTTTTTAAATTTAATCAGGTGCTTTCGCTTTCAATAAAAACCCATGTCGGATGTTCTAGTATTCTCTCTTGCCGAAACAATGGCGGATTCTACTGATTCAAGCCATTGTCTCTTCCCTTTTCCATGCCAGAATTATTGTTGCTATTGTTCATTTTGCTATTAATAGGTCAGCTAGCGTAAAATCCACAAGTAATTCTTGGATTCTATATTAATTTAACAATTAATTAAGTAGCTATATATAGATAGGCAAGACATTCCTTAGAGCAAGACAGTTAATTAATTACAACTAATCTTTCCAGTTTAACCAATTTGTACAAATCAGTTAATTAATCATTAAAGATGAACTTGTGTTTGGTTTATTGTTTTGTCAAATATGGTTTTGGACCATATGCTAATTTCTAAACATTTTCTTACGTACAAGAAAAATATCTGATAATTACTGCAATATTAAAAGCTATTGTATGTAAACTTCTATATGCGTAGCAAATCAAAGTAATGATTATGTATGTCAAGCCACATACACCATTAACAATTTTAAGTCGTCCATTTGAAGGGAAAAAAAAAATTATTTCTTCCTCTACGGTCATCATTGAAGAACTTTTTCATCATTAGTAACACATTAATCATGCAATATTTTAAAATGTTAAATTTGGTGAAAATGGACCACACTAATTTTTATTTTTTTGAGAATTTAATTCAAGCATAATTTTGGCTCAAAATGAATTTGTCAGACAAAAAGAAAAAACAATCCATGATACTCTTTACAGACGTTTATTTTTGTTGGAAATCTAAATAAAATTCATATTTGAAATATATAAAGAGTGCAAATGGTATAAAATGGAGTGAATTGGATTTTTTTTAATTAATAGAGAGGTTATATAATCTAAAATATTCAATACGTAATATAGGTAACCCTTCTCTTTTAAATTCATCAAACTAAAATAAATTTTATAAATCAATGATTGAAGTCTTATATCTCAAAATGTCATTGAAAAAGAGTGTCCATTTGACTATTCGCTTACTAGCAAAGCAAATTAAACTTTGACAAATAAATAATTTTATGTTGCATAAATTTATTTTTATTTATGTATTCATTAGAACATGTGTAGTTTTAACTTTTGAAACATTCAAATCAATTCGCCCAATTCGGCACACATAAAAATATTTTTTATTAGACTTTAAAAAGAATTAAAATTGGTAAAAAGATATGCAATTAAGCTTCCTTAACCAAGAAATGAAATTTGTAGGAGTCCCATAATTATTGATATCATATGCTATGAGACAAGACTCAAATACCAAAAAACTTGGCACTAGAGCCTAATAATCACTGCACATATATACTAGTATTCTGAAGGTGTGATGCATGAGAACTACTTCAATCAATCCCCAATGAGACCAAATGAAGACCTAAGGCAAGGGAAGTTTCTTACAAAATTTCAAAGTAAAGAAAGAAACAATGACAATAAAGAGGAAAACAAAAGAGAAAAGTTTGAAAAAGTTTATTGTATTTTAATTAGCAAAGGGTCCAGTTTTCCAGCAGTGTTGCTTTATAACTTAGTGGAATCGCATGAGGACAGGTAAGTGGAGTTGATGTCCAAAGCAAAGACAGTAAAAAAAAGCTGCTTAATCCCAAATATTAATCAGATGTAATTCATGTATATATATAAAAAATGATTTATGTCATTATTAACTATATAAATAGTATCCATGGAAAGAAAAATTCATTTTATATCACCATCTCTCAATTGATTATATTCATATTTATGGGAACAATATGTAATTTTAATTTAAAAAATGTTATCTTTTAGTGTTACAGATACTATTCATGTCACTACTTAAAACATGTATCATTGTCCGAAAAAAAAAATAAAAAAACCCTCTCTTTACCTTTCTAAGATTTACATGATGCACACATGTGTTACAATAAAGTTTTATCCAAATATATAATACAAAGCTCATTCTGATCAGATTTAGCACTGAAAAAACCTGGCAAATAATAATTTAATTTTGATTTCTTGGTATTCAAATCGTCTAATACTGTGAAATTTTAAGTTTAAATTTATGACAGATTCAATTGAAAAATAATTATACATAATAAATATCTTAAAAATTTTATACTGTGAATTTTTTCTCTTTATTTCAAGTCGATAAACAGTTAGATTAACACGTTGAAATTTGTGCTAAATAATAACTTAATCTTTTATAAAAATTGTTTAAAAAAATTTAAAATTTAAAGTTTAGTTAAAAATATTCAATTGAAAAGGAAAAAAATTATACATAATGAATATCTTAAGAATCTTATGCTAAGATTTTTTTTTTTTCTTAATTTGAAGTTGAACATGTAATTTGAACAAAATTTTGCTTATTTTGGATCTTTAAGAAGAAGGACATAAAAGAAGAACATGCATATAGCAGAAGGTTGAACTTTTAATTCCCTGTAATATACACCTCAAGTTTTGCTACTGCTTAATTACGTACAAATAACCTTCTTCTTCTTCTTCCTCCTCCTTCAACAACATAACAAAAACTGAAAATCCTTAATGGGCACTTTACGCAAACTTCTTTTATTTTTGTTTTTCTACAACATCAACTAATAACAAATTTATACTGCGCAACCAAACAAGCCCTTAATTATACAACAAAGCTCTATTTAGCGACGACCCATGTTGTCATTTCTTTTACTGCTGCCTTAGTTCCTTATAAAACTTCGCTATAAACTCTTCAGCTTTCTTGTCCACAATACCATTATCATCATCATCTCTCAACGGGAATGGTGAGTCAGTTATCCTCAACTGCCTCACCATCGGACTTCGACCAAACCCCGGCAACATAGGCGACGGTGCCTCTACCATAATCTCATTGCTAGTGTTATTATTTAGCATCTCCAAAGCAAGCTTCACTGCGTTCATGGTAGGAACATCATCATCAAGAGTTGGGGGGGCATTAAATGCACAGGAAAAGAAATTATTGTACTGGTGGTGGGTGTTGCTGTGGTGGTGGTGGTGGCGGCGCTTGTTGATGTGAAAAGGGAGTGTGTACACGGGGGTGTTGCTGCAGCTGAACTCGTACTCATGTGGTGGAACTGTAAATGAGAAATTGCCATTTGGGTGGTGGTGGTGGTGGAACATGAAGTTGCCAATAGCTTTAGTTGCAATCTTGTTGCCACGTTTAAGCATCATGTTAAGATCAACAAGAAGCTTTCTTTTTGTTGATATGCCCTTTCTGAGCATGAAGAAGATAACACGTACTGTTTCCCATAATCTTTTTGCTATGAGTGGCAGATTATTTTGCTCCATTTTTTGTGCTTTTGTATATAGAAAAAGAGATAATATTTCTTTGTAATGTTTCTGCATTTACAGAGAAAAGGAGAGATTTTTTTTTTTTTTTTTTGGGTTGCTTTGAGGGTGAGAGCTAGAGATGGGTAGAGAAGTAGAGACTTGTTTGGGGCATGAGAAGAAGAGAGGACGAGGTGGGGGAGTATATAAAGGGAGAGGAATGGTGGTGGTGGAAGACGTGAAAAAAAAAAAGAAAAAAAAGTTGTACAAAAGTGTACTAGAACAACCTATGGGTGCATCGATACTTAGGGTTTTTTTTTAGTGTTTAATTATTTGTAAAATTATTGGTACAATCATTATTGGTGTGGGGTAATGATCTAGTATGCTTAAGGTTTTGTGAGCTTGAGAAGAAATCAGGATGAACCAATTATTTCAACCGTCTTGGAAAAAAAAAAATTATGTCCTAAATCATATAAATTTTTTTATTACTCATCTTGTTTTATTAATATACGGATCTAAACAGTTCTATCGAAAGTTATTATAATTTGTAATGAAAAATATAATATAAATTATTAGTTAAAATTAATTGGAAGGAAGCAGTTTTCGTTTAAATAATATTTTAAATTTGAATCGTAATATTTATAGTCGCATTAAATTATTTATTGTGAGATTTTTATTACTTTTTAGTCCTAATCAAATCGAATTTAATTGATAAAAATTTAATAAACTCTAAATATGGTAGTGTAGAACAAGAAAATATAACATAAAATTTGTTATTACTTTTTCATTTTATATAGAATGATTTGAAATAAAAAATATAATACAATCCATTATATTAATATTGTTATTCATATGTTAATACTATTGAGAAATTCGTAAAAAAAATTCTATTGCTAAGACAGAAACTTAGTATCCCTTAATTGGTGTTTAACAAAGAAATACTTTAGTGTCACATTTTTTTTAATAGAAATGCTATATAACCTAAATTTTGATGAACCGTAAAATTTAAAAAAAGAGAAAAAAAAAGAAGATTGGATGAATTATTCCGAACTTGCCTTCTCTACCGTCGCGTGAACCATTTACGCTATGAAGCTTTTCTTATTATTATGAAAAGGACTTTATCAACTTGCTAAATTCAATTTTTGAGACCCATAACATAAGAAAGTCGTGGAGTTCACGACATGGGGCAGTCCTTTTTTTTAAATTAATAGCATAAAAATTAAACTCTACACTTTATGATTCTCTTAGATTGAAATTATCACTTAATTATTCTCTTATTGATTTAATATCATATCTTTAATATATACAAATAAACATTTATACCACGTTAAGCTAATTAAAGTTGATTGAATTCAGAAACTTTTGTCGGATTCCACCTAACTTAAACTACATTTTTCAAAAACCTAAAGTGAGTGAATCATTTTCATTTCTTCTCCCAATATTAGACGTCCTAGTTCTATTCCTTACTTTTTTTTTTTTTGACTTACATTTAACTGAGAGAGGAAATATCAACGAGGATGCAGAATTTCAAATTCAAAATCCCATCATGTCTGTAATAGAAGACTTAGTCAACAAGTCAAGCACTCGCAGACAGGTCTACTCCTTACTCTACTTTCTTATGCCAGTTCAATTCTTAATAATTTTTATGGAAACATCAAATATTACGAGACATGGCATGAATAGTAATATTATCACACTCCATAATAATTATTATCTAGTCCCTCTGTATTTGGTCAATTCAAACAAAAAAAATTATAAGAACAAAGGAGAAAAAAATGAAAATTTTGTAGTTATTTAATTGTTATATGTCGCGCCAATCGATATCTATTACTATAAATTATATATATATATATATATATATAAGTTGATAATAGCTGCTAATGCAAACGAGGTTGGGCGATTGATGAGCAAAAATGCACCTATTTTGAAAAAAAAAAAGGTAAATTACTTTTTTTTTTTATATTTTATTACATTACATAATTTCATCATGACATATGAAAAGATACTTATTTATTTTTTTAACATTTATTAGTTCTTTTATAAGAATAAAATAGTATAAGAAAAAATAAATATCAGAGATGAATAAATATTTTTTTAAATGTTAAAAATAAAATACTATAATGTGACCAAATACGAAAAAAAAATATAATTTATCAAAAAAAAAAGCACAAGTCCCCACTGTAATCTCATGCATAAGCTAATAGACATAAATTATATATTTCTGAAATAGATAATTGGCCAAAAAAAAAATCTGAAATAGATATAGAGGTACAAAAGAAAATGCATACACTAATCATTAATGACCTGGACAGGTTTATCTGTTATATTCCCTGCTTATTGCTGATCATGACTCCATTGCCCCATTCATGAGCTTGCATACTATCCAATAAAGAGCTAGAAAAATTCCTGCTTTCTCTTGCACCGTTGGGGCATAACAGTCAAAATAAAACCGTAACTTGTTGCAATTTCTTTCGCATTTCATGTTGCAGAGCATATTAGTCGCATAACATTCGAATATAAATTTTTGACACCTACTTTTTTTATATATAAAATTTAAATTAAAAATTTTACAAAATTTTTAATTATATATCACTTAAACTATCAGATATTAATTAAAATTAGAAGTATAATCTAGTCAAGCCGCTAGTGGCTCGTTAAAAATTCGTTTGAACTCATTCATTAAGTTAAATGAGTCGAGTCTGAACATAATTTTTAAGCTCGTAAGCTAAACGAATTGAACTCGAACATTTTGATACTCGGCTCGTTTAAATTTGTGAATAGGCTCTCGAACATACTCGTTAAATAAGCTCGTGAACTATCTCATAAATTTAAATATTAGTATTAAGTAGTGATATTTTTTAGGTATGATTCAATAAAAATTTTTAAGTAATTTTAATTTTTAGCTACTTTTATATTTTTTTATTTTTATCACCTTAATATGAAAATGTATTTTATGTCTAAGGTAATTATTAATAAATAGTATATACTTAAAAAAAACACTATAGAAGGCATGTAATATAAAATAAGTATGAATATTAAATAAATATAATATTAAATAAACTATATAATTTTAATGTTATAAAGTGATTTAGTATTATTTTATAATATTAATGTAGTATTAAATAGTTATATATTTTTCAAAACTACGTAGTTTTTATTTAACATAATTCACTAAACATCACTCTTCACTTAAACCTATTTCATTCATTCTCATTCACTTAACCGAATCTTAATGTTATAAAATGATTTAGTATTATTATTAAACAAAAATAAATATGTTATTATAAATTATAATTTAATTTGAATTATCTCATCACATAAATATATAATTTTAACTTCATAAATAAATAATTTGTCCATAACTATAAAACTATGTAGGTTTTTAAAACCTATGTAGTTTTGATTTGTCCTAATTCAATAAAAATCCTTCTTAACATCTCATAAATAAATAATTTATCTATAACCATAAAATTATATAATTTTCTCTTATTCAAAGCTACATAATTTTGATTTAACCTAATTTACTAAATATTACTCTTCACTTTAACCTATTTCATTCATTATCATTTACTTAACCTAATCTTAATGTTATAAAACGATTTAGTATTGCTATTGAACCAAATATATAATTTTAATG
>CATIWM010217229.1:0-11527 GCA_949671775.1 Mallotus repandus
TTAAATTATATATATATATATATATATATATATATATATATATTATTTAACACAAGTATTAATACTTTTAAACATCTTAGAATATGTATTTTTTTAAAGCTTCTTAGTAAACTAAAATAATTTATTAAAGAGGAAAAATAATGTAACATAAATAACCATATAGGCAATAGGAAAAACAAAAGAGAGAAACAAATTTTCCACTCTTCACACATTAACCCAAATCCAAAAGAAAATAATAATTGAGATGTTTGAGAGCGAGACCTCACTTGAGGCCTATTGCCGGTGAGCATGGTTTAAATTTTTCCTTCTTCTTTTTCTTTGCAGAAGCGATCTGCCAATCTTCGTCTTTGTCAATCATATATGCCCATGACTATCTAGAAACAATCTTCATCTCACGTTGAGCCATAAGTTGATTATCAGATAATTTATTAGAACTGGAAATTGCATCTGAATTCAAAGGCAATTCTTTCCCAGCTGAGGAAGCACCTTCTGCCCATGAAGTTTGAACACCATCATTCTGCTACGGCTGACCATCAAGCAAAGGCTTGTGATTTGAATCCCTATCCATGGCCACATTTGTCTCCGTATCATCACCCTCAGCATAAACTATATGGCCATCATGCCTAACCTCGGGAATCATACCTCCTTTTACATCAGCGAGAACTGCTGCCAGATTATTGCGTGAGACATCTACTCGAGTAACGACAATAGTAAAATCATGCCGGATTAGTTGAGTTCTTGTCTCTGTACCCATAGCATCATCAACTTCTCTCTGGATAGCTGCATTCTCGTTGATCAAAAAGTCCTATTGCAGATCGAAACCTCTTGACATCGATGCACTGATGGCACGTCATCTTGATGACCATGAACGTTGCCATCATTTGAGCGAAAATGAGTAACACTATCTGTTGAGTTGTACCCATGCAACAGTGACGTCGTAGTAACATCTTCATTAGCAGTCATATCCTTTTGCCCATGCATTAACGACATCAGGGCAGCATCTCCATCAGTGGCGATTTCATTATCAATAGCAACTTCAGAATGAGCCCTCCCATTACACCCATCCATATCCAAAAGCTATGTTTTCTCACCAACGTCAATATCATGAAACTGTGAACGATTTTGATCATTCAAATTCGAAGCAATTTGATGAACAGCGTCATCAACGATAGACTACAGACGTTCAAAAGCATTGCCAACAAGAATTGAATTTTGCTGAGTAGATTTTGGCTTCCAAACTTTGATCCAATCATCCTTGCGTGGAGCATTCTGCCGAGTAAAAGGCCTTGTGTTCGATCGACAATCATGGGAATTATGTCCAATATTAGAACAGAGACTGCAAAATGGAGGTAAATGTTCGTATATAACCTCAATAAAAAAGCTTCGTCCAACTCGTTCAACAAGTTCTTTGGCAAAGGAGTTAACATATCAATATCAATGAGCATACGTGCATAGTGACCCAACTCCCCATTAATAGTTGCAGAATCAATTTTTAAAGGGATGCCTATCCCTTTGCTAATGGAAGTCAGTATTTGTGGGTGCCAATACTCCCATGGTAGCCGATAGAAATGAACCCAAATTTGGGTATTTGTGGATTTCTGAGCTGTTGGATCAAAGTTGGGGGACCAATGTTGCAAGCAGAGAATACCTGGCTTCAACGCAATAGGACCTCTTCCCCACACAGAATTCTTTTCCTAGCTTGAAGATAGGATCACATGATAATAGCCATGACCTAAGGAAATCAGTTTCCAATTACTTGAGAGTCCCTAAACTATGGATAGCTTCTTTTTCAAATCAGTAAGCTTCCATGGATTATCCTCTTTAGCCAAAACAATATGAGCGACAAGGGCATGCTTGCAATAGATAGCTGTTGTTCATAAATATTCTTATCAATTTTAATGGCAATGAAATTGCCATTGTTAATGGCAGATGTAGTTGTCAAAATAGGGATAGGTGAACCAATCACGGCTGCTACGTAGGAAAGTTTCTTAGGTTGCTGGATTGCAGAAGCAAACATGGCACTGTGACTGGGATGGTCCATAACGGTGGAGGTAGCCCAAGCAGCCAGACGACGCCACCTGGTGAACGGTGATTTCAGAAAGAGTCGGCCAAAAAAGGACTCTCATTTTAGGGCTCCCAAATAAGAAACTAATCCTTATAATATGTATTGGTATGTATTAGATTTTAGTATGTATTAGATTTTATTATTATATTTGATTATTAATCATGTGAATATGTTTTATTTTTAAAATAATTTATTAATTATATGGATATATTTTAATATTAAATGAATGGTATTTTAAAAAAAATTAAATGTTATAATTAACTACTAAATTCTGTATATATAATAGTAAAATGTAATATATTTAGAAAATTTGAAACATTGATGTAAAAATAAAAATTTGGGATAAATATGCTACAAATCCATAACATTTACGCCTTATTTGGTTCAATTCTACCAAAAAATTCACTTCATTTCCAAATATATTCCAAATTCATTTAAACCAAACATATTTCATTAATAAGAATTGATTTAGTTTCAACACACTTGAATTTGCAAATGAATTCAACAAAAATTTATAGAATTCATTTGAACCAATCAAAACTGTTTTTATACAAATAAGAAGTTGATGTGGCAATATGACCCACATCAACAGTGCCATCTAGACGATGTCACATTAGTATTTCTATACTTAGTTTTGATTAAAGACAATAGTGGACTATATTTGTCAATAAATTTTCAATTCGGAATATTTATATTAAAATTAATATGATAAACTAAATTTACAGTAATAAAAAATGTTTATCTTTATACATTAATTAGACAAAATGTAAAATGAGCTTGATAAGTGCTAAAAATGGTATATTTTATGCACTAAATAATAGCATTTCATTATTAGAATTAAACATTTTTATTGTTTCAAGCATAGTTTAGGTATAAAATGCATTAGGAGTTAGAATAATATTATATTTGTCATTTTGTGCATTTTTAATTACTTTTTATACATTTTACATTGCTTTGGTATTGAATTTTGTAGGTTCCTTCATATAGGAATCTATGTTGGAAGGAAAGCAATGAGAACTTAAAGCAAGGAGCAAATTTGGCCATAGAACAGGGCAAGAAAATGAAGAATCTGGAGCTAAGAAGTGACACAGTCGTGTCTGGTTCAAGCAAAATACTGAAGAATGTTCTGACACAACCATGTCAAGGGAATGACACAACCATGTCAGAGGGTTGTGCTCTGGAGAAATTTTACGTGACATAGCAGTGTCGATCTGGACTGATTTTTTCAGAAAGTTATCTTTATGTTTTTTTTGGGAGAACACTATAAATAGAGAAGTTTTATTTATTTGTTAGAGAGACAAGAAGAAGGGGCTGCTACCTCATAGAACATCACTTTTTAGATAAGAATTATTTTAATTTTAATTTTCAACTAATACTATTCGATTGAAGAATAAGAGTTGAGGATTCAAGACAATATTGAGCAAGCTAAATAAAAAGAGTTTTTCTTCTTCTATTCTCTTACTCTTTATTTATTTAATTCTGAATATGCTATCATTCTTCTTCTCTTATTGTTTTTCTCTAATTTCTATGAGTAACTAAGTAGGTTAGTTAAGGTTTTAATGAAACCAACTCAATATGAACTTAACCAAATAAATTCTAAATAAAACAATATGCAGTTCATGAGAGTTATTGGACTTAATGTTTTTCATTGGCTTAACTACCCATTGAATTGAACTACACACTAGGATTAGTATATTATTATATAGAGGCACTTCAATATTAATATTCTATAGAAGATTGCTAAATAAATTGGTTATGATTAGTTATTTATAGCAGTAAGAGCAAGATAATCAATTAATTATAATAATTGATTAATTGTGAGAGTACTTGAGAGACACATCACAATATTAAAGATGCTTCGGAAATGAAATGTTATTCATAATAATCAAGAATTTATTATTTTTAGAATTAAATTGAGCCGAGGGAATTAAACCCTAATGTCTTTAATCATATATATATTTCGTGACAAAATTTTATATTGTTTTAGGTTTAATTTACTTTGTTTACTTATTGAAATTATTGATAGTCTAAACAAGAAAAATATTAAAAGTAGCTCCGTAATTAACACTATCCTTGTGGGAACGATAGTTTTTTATATTAATACTTGTACGATTTTATGCACTTACAGATTTCGGCCATCAAGGTTTTGGTATTGTTGCTGGGGAATGATTAGTCAATATAGAGAATAAATTAATACTGTTTAATTTAGACATTTTATTTCTATTTTTATATTTATTGGAAAGCACTTTTTTGTTATCTTGTTTCTTTGATTTTCAGGCACTCTTGCAAGTGTGTGCACTCATCGAGAAGTACAAAGAGAAAGGATGAAATTCAAATTCTAGTTGATTCAAAAATTGAAAGAAATCTTCATAGAAGACTTAGAGAACAAAGAAACAAGATGATCAGAAGAGAGAATGGTAGAGTTAAAAACGATAGGGTTAATGGGCAACATCCACTTGCTCGTCAACCAAAAAACCAAAATAGACTAAATGTGCAAAGAACTATGCGAGTCTTTGCCAGTCCACATTTACAAGAAGATCAAAATCCTATTGTCAGACCTGCTATGACAACTAATAACTTTGAAATCAAGCCAGCTATTATTCAGATGATCTAGAATTCTCAATTTAGTGGTTTATCATATAAAGATCCTACTGGGCACATGACTAGATTTTTGGAGTGCTATTCTACATTTAGAATGTATGGGGTGTAACCAAAAGCAATAAGGTTGATTCTGATTCCTTTTTCATTAGCAGATAGGGCAAAGAGATAGTTTACAAGTTTGCCTCCTAATTTTATCCGTACTTAGCATGAGTTGTATACTGCATTCTTCAATAAATATTTTTCACCTGCCAAAGTTTTGAAAATCAGGAATGAAATCAATTCTTTCTATCAGAGGGAAAATGATAGCTTTTATGAATACTAGGGTAGATTTAAGGATTTTCAAAGGCAGTGTCCACAACATTTGATACCTGTTTGGGATTTAGATCAATCTTTCTATAAGGGTGTGAATCCTGTTGTTAGAGTCCATATAGATGCAGCTGCTGGGGGTCCAATTATGTCTAAAACACCTGAAGATGCTTTAGAGTTATTTGAAGAAATGGCAAACACACAGTGTCTATAGGCTAATGAGAGAGCTATACCTAGAAAAGGGGGAGCAATTAAGATAGATGGGTTAACAATGATGAATGCAAAGTTAGATGCATTGACTAAGCAAATGGACAATATAGGAATGAATGTGATTTCTTCATCAGTATGTGAATTGTGTCATGGGGGACATCCTATTGTTGAATGTCAACTTATATAGAATTCATCTATAGAGAATGTGAATTATGTGAACAACTTCAATAAAGGGCAATAACAGAATTTCATGTTTGCAAATACTTATAATCCAAGCTGGAGGAATCATCCAAACTTTTCATAGAGTAACAACAACAACTAATAGAGACTACAAGCACCACCAGGGTTTAGAGGTACAAATGTGTAACAACATCAATAAGATAAAGGTTCATAATCTTTAATATCTTTTTTAGAAAGCAAAATGGAGAAATTTTTGGAGTTAGTGACTATAAAAATGAATCAGCAAGATGAAGCTACAAAAACACTTGAGGGAAAATTTGAGCAATTTCATGAAGATACTCAGCTTATGTTTATAAATTATTTATCTTCTATACATAATCTTGAAGTTCAAGTAAGGCAATTGTGAATTCATTATCAGCAAGGAATCAAGGAACTCTTCCTAATAATACGGAAGAGAATCCTAAGGAGCATGTTAAAGCTATCACCTTGAGAAGTGGAACTGAATTACAACTACCAAAGCAAAAGGGGAACACACAAATAGAAGAGGTTATAGAAAAAGAAGTAGAAGCAACTAAAATTCAACCAGGAAAGGAAGTAGAGGAGGAAAAGCAGAAACAAAAAATGTAAATGAAACCATATGAACCACCTGTACCATTTCCACATAGGCTGAAAAAGCAGGAATATGATCAACAATTTGCAAAATTTCTGGAGATGTTCAAGAAATTGCATATCAACATTCCAATAGTAGAAGCAATTGTACAAATGCCAAAATATGCTAAATTCTTGAAGGAGATCATTTCTAGTAAGGAAAAGCTACAAGAATTTTAAACTATTACACTTAGTAAGGAGTGTAGTGCTATAATCTCAAAAAAGCTACCACTTAAAAGGAAACATCCAAGGTGTCTTATTATACCTTGTTCTGTTGGTAATTTAGAATTTTAAAAAGCTCTTTATGATTCAGGTGCTTCTATTAATTTAATGCCTTTTTCTATTTACAGGAAACTTGAACTAGGTGAGGCAAAAGCAACAAACATATGTTTACAACTTGTAGACAGAACTATTAAAAAGGCTTATGGAATAGTGGAGGATGTATGAGTTAAAGCATGAAAATTTATCTTTCCAATTGATTTTGTGGTACTTAATTTTGAAGAAGATGAAGAGGTACCTTTAATATTAGGTATGCCTTTTATGTATACTGCTAAAGCCATAATAGATGTTTATTAAGGGACTCTCGCATTAAGAGTTGGTGAAGAAAGTTGTAAGTTCAATATGTATCAAGGTATAAAACATCATTCTAACTTTGATAATTGCATGAGAGTTGATATGATTGATGATTATGTTAATGATTTCCAACGATGGAGGTTGGCAAAATTATATGAATTGTAAGATATTGAGAAGTACTTGCATGTTAATTCTCATGAAGTTGATAAATCTTTTGAACAAAAAGAATCATTTATTCATCATGCATTACCCAAAAATATTAAACCTACAACATCTTTAATAGTAAAACCACCTAGTTTTGATTTAAAACCTTTAGCTTCACATTTGAGATATATATTTCTAGGTGAGAATGAAACATTCCCAGTAATTATTTCATCAAAGCTTACTAAAGAACAAGAAGAATTATTAGTAAAGTTGTTAAAGAAAAGGATAAAACCTAAGCAAATTTCATATATTAAGGGGATTAGTCCATCATATTGCATGCATAAAATATTAATGGAGGATAATCATAAGACTACAATAGAGATACAAAGAAGATTAAATCCTAATATGCAAGAAGTTGTTAAAAAATAAATTCTTAAGCTTTTAGATGCAGGAATTATTTATCCTGTTTCAAATAGTTCATGGTTTAGTCCAATACAATATGTACCTAAGAAGGGAGGGATGACCATAGTAGAAAATGATGAGGGAGAATTAAGTCCTACTAGAGTAGTTAGTGGATAGAGAGTGTTCATAGACTATAGAAAACTTAATAAAGCAACTAGAAAATATCACTTTCGAATCCTATTTATTGATCAAATGTTAGAAAGAATTTCAGGACATGCATTTTATTATTTTTTAGATGGTTACTCAGGTTATAATCAAATAGCAATAGCTCTTCAAGATCAACATAAGACAACATTTACTTATCTTTATAGAACTTTTATATATAGGAGAATGCCTTTTGGTTTATGTAATGCACCAGCTATATTTTAAAGATGTATGATGGCTATTTTTGCTTATTTAGTTGAAGAAATAATGGAAGTATTTATGGATGATTTTTCTATTTATGGCAATTCTTTTAACCATTGTCTTTTAAATTTGGATAAAGTTCTTGAAAGGTGTGAAAACACAAATTTAGTTTTGAATTAAGAGAAATGTCATTTCATGGTAGAAGAAGGCATAGTATTCAGTCATAAAATTTCAGATGAAGGAATAGAGGTTGACAAAGTGAAAATTGATATTATAGAAAATTTGCATTATCCAACTAACATTAAAAGTGTGATAAGCTTTTTGGGACATGCATGTTTTTACAAACGCTTTATCAAAGACTTCTCAAAAATCTCAAAACCTCTATGTAAGTAACTTAAAAAAGATGCATCGTTCATATTTACTGATGAATGTAAAATTGCTTTTGACAGGTTAAAAAGAGCATTAGTGTCAGCACCAATAGTAGTCGCACCAGATTGGAATTTACCTTTTGAATTGATGTGTGATGCTAGTGATTACACTATAGGAGCTGTATTTGGGCAAAGGAAGGAGTAGAAATTGCATGTTATTTATTATGCAAGTAGAACACTCACAGATGCTCAATTGAATTATGCTACTACAGAAAAAGAGATGTTAGCATTAGTATTTGCATTTGATAAGTTTAAATCATATCTCATTGGGTCAAAAGTATTGGTTTACACAGATCATTCAACTTTCAAATATTTATTAGCAAAGAAAGATGTTAAACCTATACTTATTAGATGGGTATTATAGTTACAAGAATTTGATATAGAGATGAAAGACAAAAAGGGTCAGAAAATGTGGTAGCAGATCATTAATCAAGATTAGAGTTAGATGATGATATAGAAAAGAGCATAGAACCAATCAAAGAATTATTTCAAAATGAGATGTTATTTATTATGGGGATCATAAACAGCCCATGGTTTGTAGACATTGCAAATTTCTTAACTGTGGGAAAGCTACCTTTAGGGTTAACTAATCAATAAAGGAAGAAGCTTATCTATGATGCAAAAGCTTATCTTTGGGAAGAACCATTTCTATGGAAGTTGTGTAATGATGATATGATTAGAAGATGTGTGGCTAATAAAGATATTCAATCAATTTTACATCATTGTCATAGATTGAATTATGGAGGTCACTATAGATATGTTGGGGTCGTTTTTCAAAACACTGATAGTCGATGATAAAAAAGCTAAAATGTCTCATTAGACAGTCAATTTGATGAAGAGAATAGAAATTCAAGCTATTTCAACATCCACTGAACCACTAAAATCATACCCGATCACCAAATACACCATTTCAAGACCTAACCAAACCCCGATCAAACCTTAACCATACCTTTTTGGTATTGAGAAAGAGGTTTGAGAAGAATAATCAGAGAGAAGTTCACCCAAGTCATGTCTTCTAAACCAATAAGTATAGTCGTATGTAAGTGTTGTTTATAGTATGTTTTCTATAGTTTTCAGTCTGGCTTTAATTCCTGAAGCTTCGGTTTAACCTTTGGAAGCCCAGAGAACAAAAGTCAAAATTTGGTCAATGAGACTTTTTAGTGTTCAAATAGAGCTCCCAGAGTTGAATTTCATTCTAAAACTGTCTTCTAAAATTCTATTGTGTCAATGGGTCCCATTTGGCAAAAAGTTAAAATTTTAACCTCCGGTGGTCAAACCGAGTCCCACAACTGTCTACCTCTCCTTGTCCTTATCCAAAAAGGACACTAGTCAAAAAAGGTGCTTTCCAAGTAAGGAATATTTTAAATTTGGAATATACTATGACAAGTGTCAATTTATTAAAGGAAGAGTATATACTATTATATAATAACCTTTAATATTCAAGGGAATTTACAATAAATGCCACCAACCTCAAATGTCTATGAATAGAAGCTTTAAGGAAAGATTTAGGGGAATTTTGGAGGTTGAGAGAACCACTTTCATATAGAGAAAATTCGACCATAAAAACCCAAAAATATTATAAAATAATTCTCTCCAAAAAGCCTTAGAAATTAGGGAAATTTTGGGAAATCAAGGGGAAACTATGCCAAAATTCCTGTAGACTTAATTTCTCTCTATTTTCTTCTGAACTCTCTCTCAATAATACCAAATTCAATCACCAAAACCCAAAATCCAACTCCTGCAAATCAATTCCAATCAAATTAAAACCAAACCCAAGATTAAACCCACCTAAAAACACCCTTTTTCAAGTGAGTTTCAATCTCAATTCTCTACAATCAATTGGTGTTTCTTAGTCATTTATTGACCAAATTTTGAGGCTAAAAACTTTCTAAAACATCACCCTCATGGATTCTCATCTTATTTCTTGGATTTGGGGCTTTAAAACCACGTCTTAAAAGCAAAGGAGTGCAAAATCGTGTTGTTCAGACATGAACAACCGGTTTTGGCCTATGAACAACAAATTGGTTGTTCAAATGCCAAAACCAGCTATTTGCCTTCTCATAAAAACTATTTTGGCCTCAAAAACTGGTTGTTCAGGCTCCAAAACCAGTTTTTCAGGCCCCAAAACCGGTTGTTCATCCTTCTTCATCCAATTGACTCCGATGATGGTTTTTAGGGTTCCAAAGGGTATATGCTTGCTTGAATATGATTATAACCCTTCCCTAAGATCCTAGGATGATGGAATTGAATTATTTTAATTTATTTTCTATTTTTAAATGATTTTACAATTATTGTCCTTTTATTTCTCAAAAACTCTTCTTTAAGTGCTTTCAATTGTGATCTTTGATCTTGCTTTAGTTTAATGATTGTGATTCAACTTATTTATGTTTATGTGACTTTAAATTAAATTTTTTGTTAATTTTATTTATTATTTTTGGTTAATTTTGGTGTGAATACATGTTTAAAGTCTTGAATAGTATGTATTGTGCATATATGTTGCTTAATTGTGCATAATTGTGCTTAATTGGACCTTGATTATTGTTGTGATGTTATTGAGATACTAATATGCATATATTGTACTCTAATTTAAAGTTTTTACCATTTATAAGTCACTTTGATTGTTTTTTTGATCATAGATCATTATTTATGTATTTTGTGAACTTTTTGTTGATTTGAGAGTATTAATGTATATAGTTTGCATTTATAGTGCTTATGGTCACCATCTTGAACACAAGAGCCTTGTTTGTGTGTCTTTATTTCAATTTTAGAGTCTTATAAGTATTTAATTTCATATTTCATGCTTTGGCTAAGTTCATTTTGTATTAATATTAAGTTTATGTCTCAAGTATAGCTTTTAAATGCTATTTTGTGCTTATTTAGTGTCTCTAACCTCATAAGAGTACTTTTCTTGACATTTTTATGTCTATTTCACATTTAATACTATTTTATTATCACCGCTAACCTTTTCTCTACTCTTATATACTATTCTCTACTTCTCCCTCTATTTTTTTTGCATTTTTACAATTTCATGCATTCATGTGCCTTTATGCATATCACTTGCTTGATGCATATCACTACTATGCGTGTGCTCATTTTTAAATCTTCTAGATGCCTACTTGCATGCTACCCGGCTTGCACTACTTTCATACTTGCATGCGTCCTGAATTTGCATCACTTTGCATGCTTCCCAAAGTTGCATCATGCATCATACTTTGCAGGCACCCCGGATTTATTTAATGCTTGTGTGAGCATGCATTGCATTAGCATCATCCATTGCATTACATAAATCTCTTATTATAAATCTCAAGCAATTAACTTTATTATCTTCTATCCACTTATTACTACCTTTTATTTCCATTTGTTATTTTAAATATCAATTTATGATTTATGTTGTTATATTACCAATTGCCATCTCAATCTTTACATTTAACTCTCATTTCTCTTTATTTCTATGCCTTATTTATGTATTTTTTTGGATTTTATTTGCAATCACTACCTCTACTCCTTTATTCATTTGCTTTAATTTGTAATCTTATTAAAACATGTTCCTTTTGGTATTATTTAC
>CATIWM010217237.1:0-22437 GCA_949671775.1 Mallotus repandus
TATTGTTGGTGTTAGAGAGATCCTTAATCTGTTTCTTCTCTTTAGTGGAGAGGTGCAAGAGCATCTCAAGCCCTTTTCTTAGCGAAAGTAGCCTCCTTAACCCTCCTCTCGGCTTCGAGTCCATCGAGAGCAGCAGCTCTAGAGAAGGCGATAATTTTGGCGGCAGCGACGAGGACAGTGGCAGAGTGGTTGTCCAGGGAGAGGAGATCGGGGAGGAGTCGAGGTTAAAAGAAATTATTGGAGGAGCAAGCGGGGCAGAGGAATGAAAGAGGGGAGTGAGGGTTGGACAAGGTAAGGCAGGAGAGGTGAGAAGCCATAGTGTTTATGGTGTTAGGAGCGAGGAGTTAAACCTAAACAATGTAAATTAACGGATGTGTATTTGGGCTGACTTTTGTAACGTTAGGAAGTTCTTTGGTCCAAAATGAATTTTAAGGGCTCAAGTGATCTATGCCTAAAACATTAGGGGCCTAGATACATCTTTTCTCTTATTATTATTAAAAAAATTCTTGGGTGACTTTAATTTTTATTCACTTTGTTTTCACTTTATACTTATTACCATTAGATGAGAATATATTAAATCATCAAATAGTGGTTATTAATAAAGTGAGATTCTCTCAAGGAAAAAGAATTTCCACCGCCGGTAGAGGATGACAGGTACGCAAAAAAAAGTAAAATTTTAAGAACAAACCATTGATACAGGGCAATCATCGTTATCATTCCAAGATAAATTGGCCCAGACTACGGTATTAAAAGAAGAAGATCTGGTTGGGAATGAAGAGGACATTGAGTGTACGGCGGAGGATATAGTGATTAACAGAGATGGGCACATGTCTTCATTAACTATGTCTCAACGCCTTCGATCGGATTTGGCAAAGCCATGGATGAATGCTATGGTTGTTAAACTCATGGGCAGAACGAATGGTTATAAGACTCTGGTGGCCAAATTAGAGTTAATGTGGCGTAATTCCAAAGGCTTCTCAGTCATCGATCTAGAGAATGACTTTTATTTGGTCAAGTTCAAGAACGAGGATGATGCAAACCATACTCTTGTGGATGGTCCTTGGATCATACTTGGATATTACTTAGTAGTCCAACCTTGGTCACCTGAATTTGATTGCAGTAGTGATGCTATAAAATCCATAATTGCATGGATTAGGCTCCTTGGAATGCTTGTTCATTTTTATCACAAATGAGTCATTTATTTCATAGGCCAAATGGTTGGAAGGGTAATCAGAGTCAACTATAATATAGAATCCACCATCCTGGGCAAATTTGCTAGGCTTGCTGTGGAAGTAGATATGCATAAGCCATCAACATCCCAATTTCTGTTGAATGGAAAAGTTCAAAAGGTAGAGTATGAGTGTTTACCCTGATTTTGCTATGCGTGTGGCAAAATTGGACATGGTAGTGGTGAGTGCACAAATAGAGTTCAACCTGTAGAAAATCAAACCAGAGATGGTGAGGTAACTCCAGCAAGTGCAGATAAGGAAGGTCAACAGATGGATAAGGAAAGCTCAAATTATGGTTCTTGGATGATTGCTTCCCGCAGAAAGCAGTATGCTATTAGGAGTGATAAGGAAAGTCAACAAATGATAGACCATAGCAAGAAAGTTCCTACTTCCAAGGGATCCTAATTTGCAACCCTGTCAGAGGACTTTAACAATGATTTAGAGACTCTTCATGAAAATATTCCTTTACAAGATTATAGGAATGTCAAGAATTTCTTTCCTCCACGAAGTAATGTTGTGACAAAAAAAGAGCAAAAACCATAAAGCCCATCATGAGCCCATTCCGGATGTTGAAATAAGCCTTATGAAAACCCATGTGACGTCAACTAGGAACAATGTAACCAGCACTCATCGAAATGACATTGTCCCTCGTTTAACCAGAACTACTAGAAGTAAACATAGCCTCGACCCCAAGATGCATTATATGATCATCCTTGACCCATCTAACTCTAAGAGGTAAATGGATGAACCTAGAATTAATCATCAACCCTTACAGCCTATGACCATAGGTAGAAGGGGAGATGAAGACCTTATAACAGGACTTTTGCCAGACATAAATCAGATAGAGATGGATAATAAAGACTCTAACAAAAATGTTGATAACATAGATGATGAAGATTGTGAGGATGATGATATGACTAGGGATGATGAAGTCTCAGAGTTAGAAGGAGAAGAAGATTTTGATGATGCATCTAAAATGGAGGTAATATAGACCATTTATGGCCATCAGGAATGAATGAGATGCCTATGACATTTATTTGCTTGTATTTTATGATTAGCTCATTGTTGTGCTGGAACTGCCAAGGGGCGGGTTTACCCCAGTTTAAGAGAACCTTTGATTTTTTAGTTCAGAAGAATAACCCTGATGTGTTTGCTTTACTGGAGCCTCGCATTAGTTTGGTCAGGATAGTTCTTTTTATTAGAAAAGCAAGTTTTCATATTCTCACAAAATTAAGGCTTGTGGATTTTCAAGCGGTATTTGGTTATTATAGAAAGATGATATTCAAATAGAAGTGGTGGAAAATGACTGGCAATGTATACATGTACGAGCTGCAAAGAATGGTATGCTTTTAACCATGATTACTATTACCCATGCTAGTTATAACCTCATGCAGAGAAAGTTTATTTAGGAGAAGCTAACTCATATTAATTCAGGCATGAGGTCCCCATGGATTCTTTTTGGTGATTTCAATGCCATTGTTCATAGTTCAAAGAGACAATGGGGTTTGAATAATAGAGTAAGGATATGTAGTCTCTTTTAGTCATGGATACACTCTACAAAATTAAATGATTTTGGCTTTGTAAGCTCTAAGTTCACCTGGAAGAGAGGCAATCTGTACCAAAGACTTTATAGGGCACTTTGTAATGATCTTTGGTTTCACAAATTTCCAGAAGGAAGGGTGTTTCATCTACCAAGAATCAGTTTGGATCATCGGCCTCTCTTGATTAAATTTGAAGTTCAACGCCATTATAATCTTCATGCTCGACCATTTCGCTTTTAGGCAGTGTGGCTTCTGCATGAGCAATTCAAGTAACTCCTAACATAAGCATGGAGACTTCCGGGGTCGTTTAATGAAAAAGTGAAGCAGTTTACTGCTCAAGCTCATCAATGGAATAAAGATAGCTTCAGGAATATTTTTTGGAATAAAAACAAATTGTTGAGTTGGTTAGATGGTATTCAACGAGCCCTAGAGACTAGAAATTCTGATTATCTTATGACTTTAGAATCCCAATTACAGCAGGAGCTTGAAAGAGTCCTTAATCAAGAAGAACTTTACTGGCTCTAAAAATCTCGGTCAAACTAGATCCTTAGAGGTGATCGAAACACAATTTATTATCTTCATAAGACTCTGTAGTGAAAAAAAATCGTATTGATTTTCTACAAGATGAGATGGGGCAGAAACTTGAAGATCCAGAGGTTTTAAAGTAGATTGCAGTTGAATATTTCCAGAAAATTTATTCAAGCTCAGAATCTCCTCTGCACTATTTCACTCAGCGTAACTCGTTCCCTCATATTAGTGATGAGCAGATGGAGAGTCTAAAGAGAGATGTGTTAATCATGGAAGTTCACCGTGCTCTTTTTGATATGAAGCCTTTTAAAGCCCCTGGTGTTGATGGTCTTCATGCCGGTTTCTATCAATCTCAGTGGGGCATTATTAGGAAGGATATCTTTGATATGGTTTGTAAAGCTATGGAGAGTTTGCAATTCCTAGAAAAAATTAACCATACTCTCTTAGTTTTAATCCCAAAGAAGCCTAACTCATGTAAGCTCAGGGATTTCAGACCGATAAGCCTATACAACGTAAGCTTCAAAATTATTACCAAGTTACTTGTGAATCGAATTAAACCTCTAATACCAACTCTTATAGGGCCTGCACAAACTAGTATTGTTCTTGGCCGGCACATCACAGACAATATTGTGCTAGCCCATGAAGTAATTCATTCGATGAGGACAAAAAAAGGGAAGAAGGGGCAAACGACAATCAAATTCGATCTTAGTAAAGCATATGATATGCTGCTGTAGGACTTTATACAAGACACCTTAATGGATGTTGGTTTGCCTAGTAATTTGATATCAGTCAATATGCATTGTGTAATGACTTCATCAATGGCAGTGTTGTGAAATGGTGAAGTTACAAATAGCTTTTCTCCTTCAAGAAGGATCAGGCAAGGGGACCCTTTTTTCCCTTACTTATTTGTTCTTTGTATTAAGAGACTCGCCCAAAGCATTTCTTCAGCTGCATTGAATGAACAATGGAAGCCAATCTTCTTGATATAAAATGGGCCACCTCTTTTTTATTTATTTTTTGCAGATGACCTCTTTCTTTTTGTAGAGGCATCGAATCATCAAGTAACTGTGGTTTCAAAGGTGCTTCAAGATTTCTGTGATTGCTTGGGTCAAAGTATAAATCATGAAAAATCGCTTGTATTTTTTTCAAAGAATGTAAGGCTTAGAGATGCCACTCGTCTTGCTTCTGGTATGAATATTCGGATCACTAATGACCTAGTGAAATATTTAGGTGTGCCTTTACTGCATTCCCGAATTACAAAAGCTACTTATGGAGCAATCTTGGAGAAGGTACAAAAAAGATTATCAGGCTAGAATGCTAGTGGTCTGTCACTTGCAGGGCGCAACACTTTGACAAATTCAGTACTTAAGGCAATTCCTCTTTATAGCATGCAAACAATGAGACTTCATATCTCTTTATATGACAAAATTGAGCAGTATTGCCAAAGATTTATTTGGGGATCGAATGAAGCCAAACAATATGTTGGCCTTGTTCCTTGGAATTAAATGTGTGTGTCAAAAGATATAGGGGGTGTGGGATTGAAGAGCCTTCGTGATATGAATATAGCCCTGCTCATGAAAATAGGATGGGGGCTAATTGCCAAGCCAGATGTGTTGTGGGCAAGAGTCCTCACCTCAAAATCTAATATGTCATTATGCACCATGCCTTATTCTATTGCTCGTAGCAATAGTTCATCCCTTTGGAAGGAAATTAGTAAGATTTGGCCAAGGCTTGTGGAAGAGGTGAGATGGGCCATTAGGGATGGTACCCGAGTTACATTCTGGTGGGATAGATGGACCCTTGATGTTCCACTACACTCAATAGCTCTGTTTGAAATTCCGCTAAATATTAAAAATCAAATGGTTCAGTATTTTGTTGATGAGAATGGTAAGTGGAAGTGGGATCTATTTCAGCATTTGATCCCCCATCATGCTATTTTGAAAATTGATGCTGTCAAACCTCTTATTGCTTTAGATGGTTGTGATAAGATTTATTGGAACCTAACTGCTTCTGGGGAATTTACGACCAAGTCTGCCTACAGTAAAGTTAATGAAGCTCATGCGATTGGGGGCAACAAATTATGGTCTTGCATTTGGAAATGGAATGGGCCACAAAGGGTAAGAACATTTCTTTGGCTTGCAGCTCAACAAAGACTTCCAACTACTACGAAACTCACTCGCAGGTATATATTGAGCAATCCTTATTGTCCAGTTTGGCACTCTTAAGAGGAATCAATAATTCATGTTCTTCGTGACTGTGCTGCTGCAGCATCGGTGTGGAAACGACTAATTCCAAGCTCTTAGTATCAGTCCTTTTTTAGCATGACTCTGAGAGATTGGTTGCTGGCTAATTTGTTGAATAAAGTTGAGTTTAGCTATGATATTTCCTGGCCTTGTGTTTTTGAGATGGCTACTTGGAGGTTGTGGTCTTGGCGAAATTCCTTTGTATTCCAGAATGCTTCTTGGACAAGTGACAAGATTGGAGACATCTGCAATAGAGCTATAAAGGTGATTTCCTCTCTGGAGAAAGTGGGTTCCTACACAGCAACTGCTACTCTTCGTCATATGGAGCTCATTGGGTAGTTTCCGCCAAGAAATAATTTTGTTAAAATCAACACAGATGGAGCTGTTAAACCAAGTTCAGGTTTTGCTTCAGCCGGTGGCCTGATTCAGGATTATTATGGTAGATGGCAAGGTGGCTTTCTGATGAATATTGATAGCGCAACTATCACTAATGTTGAGCTGTAGGGGGTGTTTGAAGGGTTATCCTTGGCCTAGGAGCTTGGTTTCAGGAATATCATACCGGAAACGGATAGTAAATGAGTTATTTAGTTATTGTCAAAGGGTTCTCATCAAGTTAATGTGCATGTCTTTCTTATTGTGGGTATTATGTAGTTGCTAAAGAGAGATTGGGTGATGGATGTGAAGCATATCCATAGAGAGGGTAATTTCCGTGCTGATTACCTTGCTTCTCTAGCGTAGACTATATCTCTTAGTTCACATTGCCTGACTCAACCCCACAGGGTTTGCTCAAATGGCTTGATTATGATATTAGAGGAGTTACTCATGAGCGTTTAGTTGGTTCTTAGTTTATTTGTTGTTTTTTTCCCTTTCATTTAAAAAAAAAAAAAATTTATTTTGTAAAAAATAAAATAATTATAAACAACAACTTTATTATTATTATTATTATTATTATTGATTGGTTTAGAATCAAACAAAATACAAACCGTCACTTCTCTTTCTTTTTGGTTCTTTCCTCTCTCGCGGCAAAATCAGAATCAAACAATTTATAATAAAAAAAAAGGAAAAATTGAATGTTCAAAAACAACAAACAAAAACAAGAAAAGTTTAAGATAATGACATTCCCATAAGCTTAATCTTTGATTAATTATGTCATTATTAAGAATGCTGTTCTTCACCAAGAAACCAAAATCAACACCTTCTTCTTCTTCTTCTTCTTCAATGGCTTCTTCTTCTTCGCTTTCTTCTCTTCTTTTCTCTCACTCCCAATCGAACCCTTTCCTTTCCTTCAAAAATCCCAATTCTAATCCAAACCCAATTCTCTCACAGCGTCACTCTCTCAAATCCTTGTCTTTCTCCATTAATTCCTCTTCAGACAACAACAAAATCACATACCCACCTTCCCCGCCGCCGCCAAAACAGCATCATCCACCTTCACCGGAGAAAAAATCGTTCGCTGTCGCCACCGGAGAGATTTTCCTGGGAATTGCGTCCAGGTTATTGAAAAGTAGCAGCAGAAAGGATAATAATAATAATATAAATGGAAAGTTTAGTTCTAGTTCTTCTTCTGGTCTTTCTTGGTTTGAGAAATCTAATGGTAATGTAAATGTGGATTATGAAGAAAAAATTGGGGCTGTTATGGAGGATGAAATAGAGCCTGAGGTGATATGGGAACAAAGGGTTAAAGATATTGAAGCTGAAAAAGAACAGCGTATTGTTACTAGTCCTGGGTTTAGCTTTTCTGCTGCTGGGTTGCTGTTTCCGTATCATCTTGGTGTCGCTCAATTGCTTATTGAAAAGGGTTACCTTAAGGTTGGTCTGTTTTTTTAAAATTTTGTTATTGCTTTTTTTTTTAAGTTGAATTTTCTGATTCTTGTTAATAAAGTTGAGAGCTTTTTCAATTGGGAATTTGTTGGTGTCGGTGAATTTTTGTCATTTTGGTTCTTGGAAGGTCTTTGAGGTTTTCTGTTGATAAATATGGATATGGATTTTGCTTTGTTGGTTGTTTGAGTTATAGTGCTATGATGGATTGTGAATTTTCTATAGATGAATTTTTGATTGTTAGGAATAAATAAAATTTTTGAACAAAAAATGTCTGCTCTTGTTGTTTGCTAAAGTTTTATGCCATGTACCATGGTAAACAATATGTTCAACGGAAATATAAAAGTAGGATTCCTTTCAAGTCAAAGGTACCTTATGTTAATTTATTCTGCATATATTACTAATATTCTAGATAAGTTTCTTTTGCTGACTAGTTTCTCTGCATTGGTAAGGGTTCAATGGCAATCCTGAATTAGCATATTTTCTGTTATGTTCTTCAGTTGTACTACGAACTTTTATTCACAAGCTCGTTGGAATCATCAATATTTATCTTTTCCTCCAATTTGATGGTACTACCTTGTCATTTCCAATGACTTTATAACTCCATTTGGTGATCTGCTGAGTAAAAGAAGTTGCAACAATTTTTATTTTGAACTCAATTGTTGTTTTACTAATATATATATATATATATATATTTGTATACTGTGATGCAGGAAACCACACCATTAGCCGGTTCCTCTGCTGGTGCCATAGTCTGTGCAGTGATTGCCTCTGGGGCAAGTATGCAGGAGGCCATAAAAGCTACCAAAGTACTGGCTGAAGACTGTCGGCTAAGGGGTACTGCATTTCGACTTGGGGTAAGTTCTACTGCAATTTTCGGAGTTATCTCTGGTTTGGGATTTTCTTTTTACAATCAAAAATTTCATTCTTAATTTCTTTTAGGCTAGTAATTACACCTTTTGTTACGCCATCAATAATTAGCATGCATATCTCAACAAATTTTGGAAGGATGTCATCTAATGCCCATAAGCATTCAGATAACATTTATATGGTAGAGAGAGAAAATTTGTTTTTGGATTGGTCTGTGATCTTATGTATAGTTTAATCTTCAGTTGGCTTGCGAGAAGTAAACTTTGCAGCAAAATAAATTACTACAATTTCTTACATAATTTTGCAAAAGAAAGGAAGAAGCAATTGTGATTTTAATTTTTAAGAATGATTTCTTTTGCACAGGCTGTTCTTCGTGATGTTCTTGAAAAATTTTTGCCAGATGATGCTCATATAAGGTGTAATGGAAGGGTTCGTGGTAAGGATGATCTTCTTTATCATCTCTGATTAAAATATATGCTTTGTTGGGAACTCTTGCTAGTTGGATATGGTACCATCTTCTATAGTTGAACATTTGTCTGGAGGATTGTATGCTCATAAATTATTGTATATGCAGTGTGTTGACTAGATGGAGGAAGATGTGATAAGTGTTTATGCTCTAAGCTGGAAAAATTTTAGATGAATGTGAAATATGTGGACATCTAACTTAATGTGTTCTAGTGATTATCGTTGCTATGTAGCAACAAATAAAATTATTGTAGCAACACCAAACATAATTTTATTTGTTACCATGTGCATATTTCTGTTTTCACTATTGGTCCTTTTTCTTTCCCTTGTAAGCTTTTCATTAGTTTTATTGTGTGTTTGTGTGTGTGTGCGCACGCGCTTGTATTTGCTCTTGAGGATCTCTTTGGTGTGGAAATATGTACCCTTCTTTGGATAGGGTGAATTGTTTATTTGCATTCTGCAGCATCTTAGGGTGAATTCTTTATTTGCATTCTGCAGCATCTTAGAGAATTTTAGAGGTTGCTTCCATTTCAACATGTTTCCCTTGTCCTGATATGGAAGTAGCTTGTCCTGATATACACTTGAATATTTTGTTGATGTACTATTGCACTCTCTTAAATGGTCCATCTTGTGCAGTTGCTGTGACTCAGATTATGTGGAGGCCCAGGGGCTTACTAGTGGATCAATTTGACTCAAAGGAAGATCTGATAAATGCAGTTTTCACTTCTTCATTTATTCCAGGGTGAGTAGTTAATACATTGTTTTGCATACTTGTTATTTAACTTTTTCTAGAGACATTGAATTAAAAGAATAATCTAGTGCTGATCTGTTAAAACTGCAGATATCTTGCACCAAGACCTGCCACAATATTCCGAAATCGACTTTGCATTGATGGGGGTTTGACATTGTTTATGCCACCAACATCTGCTTCTCAAACAGTAATTGCTTAAGTTATTTTTTCTATGGATTTTCCAATGAATCTTCTAGCTCTTTGTCATAAACTGGCAGTTGAGGCCTTCTAAGTTGTTTTTGTTCTTTTAGACATTTCATGGTTAGCTTTTATTATCTATAACTCAGTTGAGGAATTTTTGGCGGCTAAATAATATATAAATGTGAAGAAAATTGTGATTTATTATTTATTGATTTATTTTTTGATGTTTAGTTTTACTAGTTGTATATTTTAAAGAATTCAAAATGCACGATGCCCTGGTTTCAGCAGGAGAAAAGTGTTAACTAGAATAGAACAAATGAAACAAAATAATGGGCTCTAGGAATGGTTGCACACAATGTTGTTAATTGTAACATTTATCCGTTTTAAATAGAATTTTGAATCTGATTGAGCAGATTGTTGTTCTTTTTTTTGTTAATCATTTTAATTTGTTTCTTATGAGAGAATTGGTTTTTAATTTCATCCACCTGACCTACCCTCTGATTTGTCAGTTCAAAGGAACTACTCTACACAATTACTTGCTACATTTTTGCGAATCATTGAATGCTTCTCCTTACCATGTTTCTTCCGCTTGTTCATTCTTCTCATGGAATCAACTCATGATTATGCTTCCTCGAGTTATATTCCAATTTGCAATAGACTCTTTATCGCATCCATATCTTGTCTTGGTCTTGTTTTGGATGCATTTGTAGGTTTACTGTTTGAGTTGTTCATAATAAAACTACATCTTATATTTGGTAGATTTGGTTGCTTCTGGGGTTCCCTCCCTCCTCTTCATAATAATGCTGTTATTGTTTAAATGTTGCAACTGACTGCTATGTTAATACGTATGACAATTCTGTGGGTGTTATGAGTGACTGCTCGCTTGTGGTTTTACAGGTTCGTGTTTGTGCCTTCCCAGCCAGTCGATTGGGTCTGCAAGGAATTGGGATTAGCCCAGACTGCAACCCTGAAAATAGAGCAAGCCCTAGAGAGGTAAGTTATTTCTGTGATTCACTTTCTCTTCCATTGGGTATTATCTAATGACGTGTTGGCAACTATTCCAGCTTTTCAATTGGGCATTGGAGCCAGCAGAAGATGACATTCTTGATAGACTATTTGAGCTTGGGTACTTAGATGCCGCTGTTTGGGCTGAGGAGAACCCAGTTGATAAAGTGGTTGGAGATGAAAATCCTGCAGTTGAAAATCGCTTGGCAAAATAGCTCGTCATAAAGTGATCTCGCAGTTCGATTTTCAAGATGCTTTAGATTATGGATTCTCTCTTGCCTGCTTTTAGTTCTCACATTAGTTTCATACCATATTAGAGTATATCAAAATATAGCTTCATTTAGATCACAGAATGCACATTTCCTGTGCTTCTACTGTATAATTTATAGTAAAAGTACTAAACTAGCATTAGATATCTCTCAAAAAGGAAATAGAAAATAAGAAAATTCAAAAAGTTGTGAAATTTAGGGATTCTGATATGATGCGATTAAGATTAGGGTGTATCTATGTAATGGCTCATGCGTGGTAAACTTTGTTGGCCATTCAACTATAGGTATGTGTTAACAGGATCCCTATTGTACTATAGGTTTGATGAGAATCCACTAATGGAGAAGAAACTATGTAGTTTTAGAATTTTTTTGGTTTTCTTCTGTGTCATGTCCTGATAAGAGTCTACAAAAAGAGAGTAGATTTTGTTCTTTTAGAATTTTGGTCTTATTTAATCTGTCATGTCTTGATCTCCAGAGTCCTTATTCTGTACTTAAATTCAATTGTGATGCATCCTTTGCATACTATTTGAGACTGATTTTTTTTTTCCAGCATGTTATCTTATTGTATCAGACTAATTTCTAACAACAGAATTGAATGACTGAAATCTTTTAATCCTTACTTTGGCTGTGACATGAACAGCACCAAAACAAAGAAGGTAGTAGGTGTGTGGGGGCATGTAGCATAGATTATGGTTTGATGGTGCTCCATTTGTTGTGGGAACCACTTTCCATCATGTAAAAGTTGCACAGGCTAGCTAAAGTTACATGGTTCCAAATGTTCATTTTTATGGGTGCAGCCGCAGGTACCTTTTTACAGCTTTTGACAAGCTTGTTTCTATTAAGCATTAAGATCTTTTCTTATTCTAAGTAATCCAGAATCAAGACTATGTAAAAGAGTACTAGTGTGAATTAGTACATTATCAACTGGATATTTCTTTTTCTTATGTTGTAAATGTGGAATAGACCATGTAAAATCCCAACCTTTCAATGTGCTTATAATGATTTTCCTTTCCTGGTCCAAAAGGAGGGTGAATGAGGCGAAGAGAAGTTCAGACCTTATACTAAAAATTTATATGAAAATTCTTGTACTTGAAGAAAAATTTTTAATCCTCATTTTATATTGCAAACATCTAATATAGACAAGTTAACTTGATAATGTATGATTAGCATGAGCTGCTATGAAGTTATTGAAGTTATTTTCGCATAAATGACATTTCAGATTAGAATCGTAATGTATTCTAAAATGTTAATTAGTTGTTAGGAGATTTTTGTTATTCTTGTGGTCGAACTTGACTAATTAAAGTCAAATGCATTAAGAATCTTAGCAATTTAAATTTAAATATGTATATATATATATATATATATATATATAGAGAGAGAGAGAGAGAGAGAGAGAGAAGTTAACAAACACTTTTAAAAATCAACCTACGGTGATATGTAATGAGCCGAGAAAGGCAATCAAATCAAACTCATGAATAGAGAGATGAATAAAACAAGGGATTTGAGAGATCAAACTTTCGAATAGAAAGATGATTGATAGCCTCTTTTGTACACAGGTTTCCCACCAAGATAGGCGGAGAAACTGGGAGATATCAATATGAAAAAGCATAAAGGAAATGCTTTTGCAAGATAGATGAAATCTAATTGAACTGTTGATAATCACAAGTAAGGGTATGCATCGGTTGGTTTGATTAGAAATTATATTAAACTAAACTAAACCGAAAATATTAGGAAAATAACCAAATTGAACCAAATATTTTCAGTTTGGTTCAATCAATTTGGGTCTTTTTGGACTTTTTGAACTTTTTTCATTTTGCATTATGAAAATTTTTATACTTAAGAAAAAATTTTGTTGTTATTTTTATATTTAATTAAATTTTTTTTTTTTTGAAATTCAATCAAACTGATTATTCAAACCAAGTTTAAAAAACTTTGGTTTGAATATTTTAGTCCTAAATAATTTGGTTAAGAGTTTCAAGTTTTTAAAAACTAATATTATTGATCTAATTTGAAGTATTAGCACATTAAACTGATAAACTGAACTATAAATTCTTATATACATTATTAATGTTTGAGGAATTTGGTTTGATTCGGTATAATGATATTTTTAATAATAAAAAATTAAACTGAACCAAACCTATTTCGGTTTTAAAAATTAAAACCAAAGTAAATTTATTTACAGATGAACCCAACTAAACTGAACCAATTGGTTCAATTTGGTTTTTTGTTTTTCCATTATTTTTGCTTACCCTTAATCACATGACATTTAATTTTAGTTTTAATGCCATTCTTTTTTTGTTTTGGACTACAAGGAGGGAGGGGAGGGGAAAAGGAAACTCCCCATCAACTAAATGTCTTAATCCCGCAATAGAATGATAAGCCATAAGCCATCCATCCTAGACGGACTAGGCCCATTATCATATAAGCATAATGTACTACATAATTACTAACTAAACAATAATTGATTAATAATTGTTGAAGTAGTTGAGGACTCAATGAGTCCAAGTATGAATCTTGCCAACTCATTTTTCTAGCACCTCCACGCATGCTTTGAATGAGGAAAACTTGAATTTGTCAATAATGTATGCTATAATTTGAAAACTGTTAAAATTAGAATCATGTTTGAAATGTGAATTTGTTTGTAACATGATTCGCATCTGTTTTCAATGGTCAGAATGTGTTACAACAGGGTTTTAACTGTTTTAAGTCCATTTTCTTGGGGGGGAGGGAATGTTTTGTTATGAAAAGTTTGGTTTCAATCAACATTGCCATGTAACCATGTTACAATTAATGGAGTTTTTTCTGGGATGAGACAGAGATATATATACAATGAGGATTGTCGAGGAAAGAAAGATACAAAAGAATCCAGCCAACAACAAAAGATGGTTAGTTGAGTTAATACATGAGAAGAGTACTTCCTCTTTTTGTTATTTAGAGTTTTTTTTTAAAAAAAATAATAAAACATTTATTTATAAATACATCAGGCTAATGTATGAAAGTGCCCTTTTGAAATCATTCAAAAAGAAATATAGTGTTGAATAACAAGCTGACTCAAAAATACAATACTATGTTTGAATACAAGAGATTTGAGCATAAATCTGTATTTTAATTAAATCTCTTGTTTGAGAACTATATAAATTTGTATCTATGAGGTTTTGAAATAAATTTATAATAAATTTAATAAGATTTTGAAATGATATATAACTATATGTTATTTGAAATCCTTATATTTAAAATTTAATATTTGCAATTTAAAAATTTTAAATTAAATATTTGCATCCAAACACATTCTTACTATATTTAAAAAGAAAATCAGCCTAGCCATTTTTTTTGCTCATCTAATAAAAAAACCATTAAACCAATTACTCTCTAATAAGCTATTCTCATATAACTTACCAATTCTTTAAGGTAAAGTATTTAGATGCATGCTCATTTTCTAATTAACATTAATTTACTTCATTACAAATTTAATTTATTCGTAAAAGTATGCCATTGATAATGTGTTCGTGACAGTTCTCTTACGAGAATTATATATATCTATATACACACATTCAATTTGTGATAGTTATAAAAATTTCAATAATTAATTCAGAAAGAATGAATTGGTCCTATAAAAACGAGTAAAATTCTTCCGAAGTTTATTTTTTATACATAAAATTTGAAATTGAAATTTTATTTAAAAAAATTTAAATTTTTTACCACTTAAATTAACAAACGTTGAGTTCTAATTACACACTATATATAATTAAAAGATTAATTAATACAATTAAAAAGAAAAAAGAGTTAAAATTTTAATCAAAATTAATGATGGGTTGGGATGATTGATGCCTACTAATTTTCTTTAACAAAACAAGACAAAAGTGTATTATCATATAGAACTTAGAAAAGTAGGCACAAGGCATTTTAACCTCACTTAATTAGCATATAAATGTGTATGGATTAAACATTTAAAACCGAATCCTAACTCCAAATTTGAAAGGTAATTGGACGCAAGAAGTGAGTTGACAATGTGATTAAAGTGTGAGTGGGAGACAAATACAGCCCATTTTGCATTCCACTTTCATAACAAGTCAAAAAGCATTTTGAAAGCACAAATGAATCACATGACCCCCTAAATAGTCAATACAAAATCATTTCTATCCTCTGCATCCAACTCCAAAATAGTATGAAAGTACCCAACTAAATCAAGGTCAGATGGATTAGTAAATTGTTTTGCTTCCCATTTGATATATTAGGATTTAAATTTTGAGGTACAATGCTTCTTAAACCTATAGTGTTTAATCTATACAATGCTTCTTTTATAAGAAGCATGAATATATATATATATACACTATAACTTCTCGTACTTTATATAATTTATAAATTTGACACCTTAATTTATAAATTTACATTTTAATACTTAAACTTACCTAAAATGCACTAATTCGATGAATCTAATAACATAATACATTTGTTGCTTCTTGTACTTGTCTCTTTTTGTCAATTTAATATTTCAACTTATAATTTTTTATTAGTCAAACTCTTAATGTAGCACAGATTGATTTGTTATTCTGTATCACATATACTGACATGAGTTTTAAAATTGCATTGGCAAAACGATAAGTTGAGGAGTTAAACTGACAAAAAATGACAAATACGTATATGGCACCATGGATGTATTTTATATATATATATATTTGTCTTTCATAGTTGTACTTTAGACTTATTCTATAGTCAAGGACGACAAAAGGGCAATCTTGTACTCAATGTACAAGCACACAAAACAAGTGACAAATGCATAGAATTATAGATGAAAATAGCTTAATATAATGATGAAAAGAGACGCCCACCATATAATATCCTAAAGTGATCGTACAACACCATGCACGCTCATGCACCTTTCTTCCTACACAAAAGTTGTTATTTTCTTAGTTCTAAAGATTCTCTCCTTAGTCGCCATAAGCACAACACACTAAACCTATCTATACGTCTAATCTCCATAACTTTTATTTCAATAAGTTTCTGCTCATAAACAATAAGGAAAGCTTCAGCTCCACCTCTCTTTCACACATAACATCCTTTTCTCTCTTTTACGGTTTCTCAAGGGCCTTGTTGCAGAGCCATTTTGGCATTCTGTCCACCTCCCTGCATAAGATTAATTCTTTGTGTGGTAATGGTTGGAGGCGGCCAGCATGTCAAACTGGCTCTGTGAATTTCTCCATGAGAAGCCCTTAAAGATTTTTTTTTATTATTATTTCAAACCCTTTTTTGTTTGTCAGAAAATGATGATTGAAGATAGCTAGAATTCATTTCTTGTACAATCAAGCATGTGTATTGGCTTTTGTTTTTCTTGCATCATTCTTGATCACCTCATTAGGGTGAAGGTGATCAAGGATGACGCAAGAATATTACGGTGAGACTTGACTCAATCATTAATTCATTTCCAAAAGGCTCGGAAGCATGTCTAATCTAATCTCTGCAGCTGGAAGAATGAAAGTACGTAGCTCTTTTCAATGAGTTTATATGTGTTTTTTCCTTCTTCTTTTTTTTCAAATGAAGGAGAGGGCATGGTGACTTTAACTTGAGACATTGCGCAAGTTGAGATATGCATCTACTGTCAAATTTAAGTTTACGAATGCAGTATATTTGTTTTCAATTCTTGTAGTTTGGTTGTTTTTTCAGTATAATTACATAACTCTCCCGTATTTAGTAGCCACAAGGGCTCCAATCAATTTGGATCGTACTGGATGGATCTTGTAAGGAAACAAAACTCTATGAGTGTTTGTTTCTCGATATATATAATGCCGGAGCTCGAAACTTTATTTAGAAAAATTCAAAATTGTTTGCCTCTTCAACTGACAAACATTGGTTTTTAGTTGGGTCCTTTTAATCTTAACTTGCAAAACTTTGAAGAGGGAACTGAATTTGTTATGCTATTTCCCTATGTATGGTTTATATGCATTAAATGCTTATTACTATAAGTCAGCATCAGTCGGTTAAAATCACGATATAATCTCTGTTTGCCTACTCGTTGGCAGCCTTACAAGTACAAAAAAGGCTTGAAGTCTCCCCTATGTGAAGGTGAGAGAGAGATTATGAAAAGATCTTATCTTCCGATGTCAAACATATATATATATATATATATTTAAAAAAGGTCATTAAATAATGTGAAAAACTTTTGGTATAGAAATGTATGAATGAATTGGTTAAAACTATAGTAGTTGAACATTATTAGTCCTCCACAATGGAAGATCAATAAGTTTGTTTGATTTTTTAAATTTTCTTTTCCTGTTTTAGTTAAAAGATTTAAGGACTGAAGGGTATTATAACTACCAAAAAAAGTTCAATTGTGATGCAAAATTCAAATCTTGTCATTGTCAATTTAAAAGAAGATAATTGTCTCCTATTATGCAATATATTGACACTTACATCATACGACCTTCCTATTAAAAAAAAAGTTTAATAATCAATAAAAGCTCGTGACATATTAAAGATTATAAATTATAAGTTCAATCCCATTTCACAAAAAATTATGTATATTATTAATATTAAAATTCGATTTGTTTGTTGTACTCGCTCATAATTAAATTATGATAATTATCTTAGTATAGTACATTGAAAGTTTTTATTTATTAATTTATTTGTTTTCTAGTGATGCAAAGAATGTTAATATGAGAGATTTGAGATGGAGGTAGTTGGTATACATAAACTGTTTTTGTCATAGCTATATATGTGCAAGTCAACCAACTAAGAAAGTAGCTATATTTTGCATATGAATGTTCCCACTTTTTGGTTGTCTTTTGAAATTTTACTTTGGAAGTGTAATGATGGCGTGATGTTGGCTTTGTATGTTTAAAGTTGCACTTACGATTTTCCAGTATACTTGCCTTTCTGCAATTGGCTCTTAGTGCTTCCTGAAAGTCTCAGCTTGAAGCTAGGCTTTGGATTCCTTAAAGCATTATGCTTGGAAAATACTAGTATATACATGCAATATCTCAGTCTTTGCCAATATGCATATGTTTTGATATTAATCAATTTTTAATAAGCCTAAATTATTTGCTAATTGCACCTTGATTAAGTGAGTTCATTGCAGCAATAGCCAATAGGTCACAAATGATTTGATTTTACCATGCATTTTCTTTTCAGGTGTTAATATATGTACCTGGGTTTGCTTGTGACTAATTATTTGATGAACATTTATATCGGATGGATTTGTGTGCAGTTTGATGGCATGACAATTTCACTATGAATAGTTAATTCACCTGAGATTGCCTAAGTATTATTTTTTTCTTTCACTTCTCTTCTTCTTCTTTTTTTTTTCTTAATTTTTATTTAAATAATTTTTCTTTGATTTTTTATAAATAATTAGACATTTCATTTGATCAGAATAATAATATTATTTATAGGGCTTAATTGCTCACTTTTTGAGAATTTGGAGACTTTATGGAGCCAAAATGAATAATGAGGGGCTTAATTGACCATTTGAGAGACAAAACAATATGGCTAAATGCATAATTTCATTCCTAAACTTTAGACAATTATCATTTGATTCTGTTCAACTTTTATTATTTTCTATTTAATTTTTAAACATTTATTTTGAACTTATTTAAACCTCTAAAATATATAAAATCAACATATTTTATAAATTAATATTAATATAGACAATTAACATTATATTCTCTTTAATTTTTATTATTTTCTTAACTTTTAAATCTTTATTTTGAACTGATTTAAACCTGTATAATACATAAAATCAACATAGATAAACTAATATTAATTTAAAAAAAAATCTTAAATAAACTAAGATAGTATTTAATTAAAAGAGATAATATAATTTAATATAAAATTTTCATAACTTGCTATATTGGTTATAAATTTATCTTTATTATTTTGAAGCTAATTTTTACTAATATATATGTTTAAAATTATTTGAAACTAAATATTTGTCTGTTTAAATCATGTATGAGTTTAATAAAATTGAAAATTAAGTATAAATTTAAGGGTAAAAAAGAATTAAAAATAAAAATTTTAAAGTTCAAAAATAAAAATTCAAAAGTGTTAAAGGTTAATTTAGAAGGTGAAACTATGCATTTAGCAAATAATAATAATAATAATAATAATTTAGAAGTGAAACTATTCAACCAAAAAAATATTGTCCGTCGCCAATGAGGCGCAGCTCAATTGGTTAATGTGCTAGAACCTTAAGACTAAGGTTTGGGGTTCGATTTCCACCCCTCCATCTTTTATTCTTCAATCAAAATCTGATGTCCCAATTGACTAAATAAATCTATTACTGCTTTTAATTTTTTACCCTTTATTTGGTCTCTAATTAAAGCTTTGGATGATAGATTTATCAAGTCATTTTACTAGTACAAACATGTAAATTTATATTATGCAGCGGAAGCGATCAGAGTGCACAAACAAACAATTTAATCACAAAAGAATAATGACAAAAGAAAAAAGTAGAGAAAACAACACATAAGAATTACGTTGAAAACCCCAAGACAGAAAAAAAACCACGGGTAGATGAGAGGATTTCACTATGTTGTAAAAGAGTGTACAACAAAGTGTTAGGGCGGCTAACAATTTGAAGAGCTTCTAAAGAACTTAATTGCCAAACCCTAAAAGTAGGTATTATTACATAGGGTAAAAGTGGAGTCAAAATAAGGAGAAAAAATAGCTTCCAAATTGAGGCCAATAATACTGCACGTGACACGGTCGTGTCATGCCTATGCTTCAAGTCAAGCTCCTTTTTGAACTAACGTCGTAGACATGACATGGCCGTGCTTCAAGCCATGCCACCTTCTGGACACCCCGACACAGCTATGACATGACCGTGCTTCTGGCCGTGCAACTTGCTAGATAAACTGGTAGATCCCGACATAGGCAACAACATGCCCATGCTTAGGCCGTGCTTGCTACTGGACACAACAAACACTTTAACACGGCCTAAGCAAGACCGTGGCATGACCCAAAACCTCAAAACCATAAATTCTCCATAAAATTCACGTCACAAACTCAACAATCTCTAATTTGGCATGAATTCCCAAAGAACTAAACTCAGCGCCAAAACACAAATGCCAAAGTATAGTATTATCCAATTTAGAGGAAGTGACAGGTGCATTACCTATAATGGTTGAACCCTCCAAGATGCACAACTTGGCATGCCTCAAATGCCCTTTCATCACAACAAGAGAGCCCTTAGTGACCTTCAATACTCCACCTCCACCTGAGTAACTGTAACCTTCACAATCAAAGGTAGAAACAAAAATAAGATTTCGACCCAAGTCAAGAATATTCCGAACACCCTCAAGTGTCCTGATGATCCTATCATGCATATTAATTCTGACTGAACCAACGCCGACAATCTTACAAGGAGCATTATTTCCCATCAAAATAGTCCCCAAATCTCTCAGTTCATAGGTTGTAAACTATTCCCAATTGCGAGTCATATGTAATGTACAGGTAGTATCCAAAATCCAGTCAGTTAATGAATTGACCCTACTGTCAGCAATAATGAGAAGATCCCCTTGATTATCAAAATCTTTTACATTTTCAACAATATTGGCCTCACCACCTTTATGATCACCTCTCTTAGTTCTATTCTTCAATTTTAAACACTCTACCTTGACATGACCCTTTTTCTTGCAGTAGTAACACTTCAAAGTCCTAATCCTAGACTTTGATCTACCCTTTCTATCATCACTAGTACCTCTCTCAAACGTCCTACCACGAACCACAGGACTCTCTGCCTAAGTCTTAGGATTAACCACTAATTGTTTAATTTTCTCCTTAGAAAATAAAGCATCATACACCTCTTCAAGAGAAATCTGATCACGACTATACAATAAAGAATCAACAAAAGTCGCATAAGATGGAGGTAGGGAATAAAGAAGAATTAAAGCCAAATCCTCATTCTCTACTTTCAGCTCCATGTTTTCTAGGTCAAAAACTATCTCCTTAAAAACAGTTAAATGATCCTCAAGGGACGTACCTTCTATCATATGGTGAGTGTACAAATGCTACTTTAAATGCATTTTACTAGTAAGGGTTTTCTTCATACACAACTGCTCAAGCTTCATCCATAATGAAGAGATGGCCTTCTCTTTTAATATATCTTGCAAAATAGTATTGGACAAATGCAAATGTATTTGAACCAAGGCTTTCTGATCTCTACGCTGCTTTTCTTCATTCGTCCACAAGGCGGGCATTTTATCAACTCCCAAAATAGCATCATCCAAATCTATTTATGCGAGTACGGCGCGCATCTTTACCTGCCATAGCAAAAATCTTGTGCTACGATCCAAGAGCAGAGTGTCATATTTCACTGAGGCCATTATTCAAATTAGAAACGCCAAGATTAAAGGGCCTAATAAAATCTTAGCTCTGATACTAGTTTATTGTGTAGCGTAAGTGATTAGAGTGCATAAACAAACAATTTAATCACAAAAGAATAATGAAAAAATAAAGAAGTAAAGAAAACAATGCACAAGAATTACGTGGAAAACCCCAAGACGGGGAAAAACCACAGGCAGAGGAGAGGATTTCATTGTGTTGTAAAAGAGCATAAAACGAAGTGTTAGGGCGACTAACAATTTGAAGAACTTCTAAAGAACTTAATTGCCAAACCCTAAAAGTAGGTATTTATACAAATAGGGTAAAAGTGGAGTCAAAATAAAAGGTCAATAATATTGCACGTAACACGGCCGTATCATGCCCGTGCTTCAAGCCATGCTCCTTTCTGAACTAACATCGCAGACATGACATGGTCGTGCTTCAAGCCGTGCCACCTTTTGGACACCCCGACACAGCCATGACACAACCGTGCGTCCGGCTGTGCAACTTTCTAGATAAACTGGCAGATCCCGACATATGCACCAACACGCCGCTTAGGTCGTGCTTGCTTCTGGACATAACAAATACATCAACACTGGCATGACCCAAAACCTCAAAACCATAAATTCTCCAAAAAATTCATATCACAAACTCAACAATCTATAAAATAAAATTAGAACCATTAGATTAATACTTGTTTAATCATAGTTATTGATATAATTTTACAGGTATTAGTTTACAAAAATAATTAATTATTGTAATTAAATAAAAATAAATTAAACAGCTCTAATTTCATTTATATAGATACAAATATTTGTGTCATAACAAGAGCCATATCATTCCATAGCAGAAGCAAATATCTAATGTCAGTCAGGTAAAGGTCTAGTGATCACTTACTCCAAGAGCATCATGAAATATAAGGTTCGAATCCTACTGCTATTATTTTATAAAATTAATTTTTACCTAATTTAAAAGAGTAGAGTTACCTTTATTCTGCACTTCGGGTATGACCTCATATTAATTTTAAAAAAAAGAAGCAAATGTCTAATCGCCCTACTTCAATTTGCATTTGGAATAATTACTATACCTGAAAATTCTGCTTGAAAATTTTTATTTAATATATATATATATATATATATATATATATATATCTGAAAATTCAGCTTGAAAATTTTTATTTAATATATATATATTTTGTTGTTATAATACAAATATTTGTATCTA
>CATIWM010217264.1:0-16915 GCA_949671775.1 Mallotus repandus
ATTATAATTCACTTAATATTTGATTCTTAAACAAGTTAAAAATAGAATTAATAGTTGGATAGACATTCAATCCTCGTGGGATCGACTTTTACTTATTCTTTATTACTTGACGAACTCGTATGCTTGCGAGATTCCAATCAATTAGTGATCATTAAAAATTTCATCACCCACTGGAAATCCACCCAATAAGGGATTTTCGTTTCCTACATGGAAGTGTAGGATTCACCAAGTTAGTGGGAGACTGTTATGATTAAAGACCAAATCTAATGGTAATAAAAGCAATGTCATATATCTAACTAATCTTGTTACCTTTGCATAATATTGATAATATGAGACCTTCAAACCCACTCTTAGTCATAGTCGAACAACATAGGCTCGCAGGCCCTAACTTTGTTTATTGGCTTAGGAATCTAAAAGTTATTTTAGCTTCTGAAAAGATTATTTATGTATTGAATCAATCAGCACCCGTAACACTTCCCGATAATGCCTCGCAAGAGGAGCAAGTAACTCTAGAAAAATGGAATGATGATGATTTACAAGCACGATACATAATGTGGGCTTCCATGAACACCAAGATCCATCGGCAACATGAGAAGTACACAAATGCTAAAGAAATCCTACTTCACCTACAAGAGTTGTTTGGTGAATAAAGTAGGACCGCAAGATATGAGATATCTAAGTGGTTATTTTATGCTAAGATAAGGAAAGGTGGGGATGTGGGAGTCCATGTGAACTCCATGATTAGATCAATGGAGGAGCTAGAGATTCTAGACTTAACAATGGACTTCCATCTCCAATTGAACTTGATCCTTCAATCATTTCCTGAATCTTTTGGGCAAACAATTACAAATTTCCATATGAATAAAATGGAGTGCACTCTTACGAAGCTTATGAACATGCTAGTAATGGCCCAAAAGGCTATCCAAAGTGGCAAGGGGAAGGATGTTGCTCTTATTGCATCTTCTAGTAAGACTAAGAAGAAAGGCAATAAGAAAAAGAAAGGCAAGACAAGTGTTGTCAAGCCTAAGAGTGGCATAGCCAAGAGTAAAGGTAAAGTCAATGTGAGGGAAGAGCAAGACAAGGGAAAGTGTTTCTATTATCAAGGTGAAGGGCATTGGAAGAGGGATTTTCCTAAGTTCCTTGAGTTTTTTAAGACAAAAGGAAAGGGCAATCATGGAGAAGGTGAGACTTTCTCTAGTTTAATTGCTTCTAAATGTTCTAAGAGCTCATCTAAAGCATGGGTATTGGATACCAATGCTAGTTCTTATATTTGTTTATCCTTGCAGGGCTAGCAAATGAGAGAAGTTTGAGGCCTAGTGAAGTAACCTTAAAGCTTGGCAATGGTGCAAGTGTTGCGGCCAAGGCTATAGGATCTACTTCTATTGATTTGTATGATCATATTTTATTATTGGAAGATGTATTGTATGTACCTAATGCTTATAAAAACACTCTCTATTTCTAGTTTAACTAGAAAAGGTTATGAATTTATTTTCAAAAGAGATGTTAGTAATATTTACTTTGGAAGTAATAAAATAGGCATGGGTTATTTAATACATGGTTTATATTATATTGATAATAATTCCAACAACAATGAGCCTCAATTTAATGTGAGTAATGAAAATGTAATGCTAATTGAAAATGACTTTAACTCCAAACATCTATGGCACTTGAGATTATGTCATATTGTGGAAGATAGGATCACGAAGTTGGAAAGGATGGGAATCTTGAGCAATCTTGAATCCATATCAAATCCGACTTGTAAGGCTTGTCTTCAAGGCAAGATGACTAGATCACCATTTGTTGGACAAATGCCAAGAGTCAAATATGTGATGGAAAACATACATAGTGATGTATGTGGACCATTTACAGAAATGGCTAGGGGTGGTTTCTACTACTTTATAACCTTTATAGATGATCTATCAAGGTTTGGGTACTTGTTTCTTATAAAGAACAAGAGTGAATCCTTTGAAAAGTTCAAGGAATTCAAAGCCCAAGTAGAAAACCAAACTAGGAAAAGTATTAAAACTTTAAGATCATGTCGAGGAGGGGAATACTTAAGTACTGAGTTCATTGAGTTCCTAAAGGAACATGGCATTACATCATAACTCACACCACCTAGAACACCTCAATTGAATGGTGTGTTCGAAAGGCGGAATCGTACTTTATTGGATATAGTACATTTAATGATGAGCTACACTGATCTTCCCATTTCACTTTGGGGCTTTACACTCTAAATAGCTTGCTATATCCTTAATCGTGTTCCATCCAAATATGTTACTACTGAGCTATGTGAGATATGGCATGGTAAAACACCAAGTCTTAAACATATTAAGATTTGGGGATGTCTGACTTTTATTAAAAGGCTAAAAACGGACAAGTTGGATGTGAAATTGATTAGTGGAAGTTTTGTTGGATATCCTAAAGATAGTTTAGGTTATTGCTTTTATTTTCCTGCTGAATAAGTTGTTGTTGTAAGCAGAGATGCTATTTTCCTTAAGAAAGAGTTTCTAAAGGAAGGTGGCAAAGGAAGGAAGATAATGTTAGATGAGGAGTCATCTAAAGAAGCCCAACAAATTGATCAAATGAATATTGATCAACCTAAAGAGCCTATACCAATTAAAAATGTCATCACACTGACTTCTAGAACATCTAATAAGGTATCTCGCCCTTCGGAGAGATACTATTTTCTTCATGATATGCAAGAGTTGCATGTTCATAAAGAAAGCATTCATGTTGATGATCCTACTATATAAAGAAGCTTTATATGATAAAGATTCTTCAAGATGGATTAAGGCTATGAGAGCCGAAATGGATTCCATGTATGCAAACCAAGTTTGGAAACTTATTGATCCTCCTGAGGGTATAGAACCTATTGGATGTAAATGGATCTTCAAGATAAAGATTGGCGCAGATGGAAAGGTAGAGACCTATAAAGCTAGGCTTGTAGCAAAAAGGTTTTGCCAAAGGGAAGGGGTCAACTATAAGGAGACCTTCTAACCCATAGCCATGCTTAAATCCATTCGAACTCTTATAGCTATAGTCGCACACTATGATTATGAGGTTTGGAAAACTGATGTTAAAACCGCCTTCCTTAATGGTTAAATTGAGGAAGACATATTCATGGAGAAACCAAAGGGTTATGAATCCAGGGAAGGCTCAAAGGTGTGCAAGCTTAATAGATCTATCTATGGCTTAAAACAAGCTTCAAGGAGTTAGAATCATTATTTCGACGAGGCTATCCATTCTTATGGTTTTCTTAAGAATGAAGATGAGCCATGTGTTTACAAGAAGGTTAGTGGGAGCCAACTCACTTTCCTTGTCTTGTATGTGGATGACATTTTACTAATTTGAAATGATGTCGAAATGATGACTTCTGTGAAAGTATGGCTATCTAAAACTTTCTTTATGAAAGACCTAGGGGAGGCAACTTATATTCTCAAAATTTGAGTCTATAGAGATAGATCGAAGAGAATGATAGGTTTATTCCAAAGTCTTTACTTGGGAACGGTGTTGAAGAGGTTCAACATGCTTGATTCCAAGAGAGGATTGTTACCATTTAGGCATGGTGTTCATTTATCCAAGGGAATGTCTCCTAAGACACCTAAGGATATGGAACAAATTGCCAAAGTTCCTTATGCTTCGACAATAGGAAGTTTAATGTATGATATGTTGTGTACAAGGCCTAATATTGCCTATGCTATTAGTGTGACTAGCAGGTTTCAATCCAATCCAGGTTTGGAACACTGGATGGCAGTTAAGGCAATCTTTAAGTACTTGAGAAGGACTAAAAATTTGGTCTTGACTTCTGGAGAAGGTAATTTGCGAATAGATGGCTTCATAGATTCTGATTTTCAATCAGATGTGGATGATAGAAAGTCTATCTCCGAGTTTGTATTTATCTGTAATGGAGGTGTAGTGAGCTGGTTTAGTAGGTAATATAATATTATTGATATTATTTAAAATTAAGGAGCAAAATAATGTTATTATAATTATTATGTTTATTCTATATTAATATATATAGACATATATTATAAATAATCAAAATGATGTAGTTTTGCTCAAAACTATATCATTTACAAATAAAAACTTGAGAATTTAGGTCATTTTTATCAATTGAAAATATAGTATAATCTTATTATATTTAATAATTTAATAATTATTATTTTATTAAGTAATTTAATCTTGTATTATTATTTAAAATTAATGAGGTAAAATAAAATTATTATAATTATTATTTTTATTGTATATTAATATATATTGACATATAATATCCAAAACAACCTAGTTTATCCAAAAATATATCATTTTAATTAGAAGTATAACCAAGTTGAGGGGTATTAAATAAATAAAATTTAAATTATTAAGTGCGATAAAAATAACATATTCATAATAAAAGACAATATAGTAAATTTGTTCTAGTATTAATAAAATTATGTAATTTTAACAACACTACATAATTTTAATATAAATTAGTATTAATACTAAGTATATATAATTTAAATTATTAATTCAAGTAATAAAAAACTACATATGATAAAACTGTATAATACTAATTTAACATAAGTCAACATCAAATTGTTAAGTGTAATAGAAATTATATATTAATACCAAAATTATATAATTTTTATATAAATTAGTATTAATATTAAAATTTCTATTAAACTATTATAATTAATTATTGAGCATTAGTAAAATAAGTATAATTTAAGTTATATTTGTAAATTAATTCATAAATAACCCGTAAACATATTAAATTAACTCATAAAAAATCCATTGAATAGCAAATAATTATATTTTAAATTATGTATAACTTAAATTTTTGAATTACAATTTTGAACCGTATCATATCCATATATTTTGAAAGAATTGAATTTTCGTACAAAACTATTTCAAAAGGTAGAATGGGACTGGTATAGAGATTTTTAATTTTGATATTGATACCACAAATTTTATTTTTAAAATTTTCAAAATTTAGTATAGTTTCAAAGATTTTAATTTTCTAGATATCCTTGATCCATGCTCAATCTTAACATAATGTCTTTCTTTTTATTTAATTATTACAAAAATTAATATATAAATAAAATTAGTTGTCCAACTACAATTAGTGTTCTTAAATTACTGCATAATTTATTTTGTATATTTTTACAAATGAGAGTAAAATTATAATTTTTTTAAAATTTTGTTCTTGTTCTAGCAGTGATGTCGCTATTAGCAACACCTATGATCTTACATATAATTGATGTTTGAACTAAAAAAATTGGCCAAATGTACATTTTCACCTCTAAACGTTACTCAATTAATTTTCAGCACTCAATTTTTATTATGTTCTATTCAACCTTTAAAATTTTATTTTGAACCTATCTAACTTTTATAATACATAATTTTTTTTTAAAATTAATGTTAATATGAATACAAGAGCAACTTATATAAATTAAAATAATATTTAATGAAATAGAAAATAAAATTAAAAACAGAAAATTTGTAATTTTTTTATATTAATTTTTAACTCTATTTATATTGTTTTAAAGCTAACTTTAGTATTTTTCTGTATTTAAAATCATTTGAAATTAAATTTTTATTTGTTTTGATATTGTATGAGTTACATAGAATAAAAAATACAAATTAAAAAGTGAAAAAAAATTTAAAATTTAAATAGAAAATAATAAAAATTATAAAATATCATAGATTAATTGTGTAAAGTTCAAAGGTGAAATTATACATTCAACCAAAAAAAATTCAAAGCAATTAACATATGTATTTGACGCCTCATGTATATATTAGATACATATAGAATACTTTGTATAAAAGTTAATGATTAATTAATTATTAATAGATGTATATATAGATATTAATTAATATTTAGTTTAAAAACTAGAATATTATAATTAAAACATTAAAAAAATCTATTGCTCTGAATTAGAGCAATAGATTTTAATTAATATAACTAATATTTTATTCAATCAAAATTATTGATATTTATATATAATTAATTTTTTTATTTTTAATACAATAAATATTTTTTTAATATTTTTCGCACGCATGCTATATAACGTGTGGTATTGTGAATCATTGAAAAGTTAATATATCACGTGTAATGTATATAAAGAAGAGAGTGGGAATCTAAATACCACGTCTCAGCCATTTGCAAGGAGTTGTCATGCGAGAGTTGGAAGCGGTTAAATCCAAAGGAGCCATGCAAAGCAATTCGAGGCATTCAGGTGAGACTCATCATGTGCACAAACTCTCTTTTCTATGAATTTTTGACAGCTTTTGCTAATTCTGGACAAGTATTTGGTGAGTTGGAGTTGCAAACAAAATGCTTATTTTTGTTAATATGTTTTTTTTTCTTTTCTTTGTTAATATCGTAAGATTTTTATATATAAATGACGTTACATATTTTAAACTGTGCCCCAAAATACAGACAAAAGCTCCTATGTGATTAGAATAAAAATTTTGTTTTTAACATTTTTGGACAAAAATATACAACCTTTTTTTTAACAAAATAAAAATTTAAAATTTCGGTTCAAATTACCGAATTGAAAAACTTGAATTATGAAAATTTTTAATTTAATATATAGTATATTAACTTATAAAATGTTATATATGAACAATAAAATTATAAGTAAAATTTATTTTTTAATTATATTATTAATGAATATAATTTAAACTATGCTGAATAAATAAATAAAGATTTTAAGAAATAAAATTAGTGTACCAATTACGAATTAAATCAAAATATTTTAACTTCATTCAGTTAGATACTAATATACTATTGTCATTAGTGAGATAGCGATGCAGAGGAAGTAATGGGAAGACCTCAGAGTGAGGAAGTGCACATTGGGGTTAAAAAATATAAAATAACTGTGGGCTCGTCCATCTATAAAGATCAAAATCGAAATTAGCCAAAAAAAAAAAAAAGAGAGTATAGCTCCACATTCAAAACACACTCAAATTGTCATTTGTCACTTGTTAGCAGTTTAGCTACACTTGCAAAATCTTGTAGCTCAAAGTTAACAGTTTTCATCATCTGTTAATAGCATTGTTGTTCATGTTTAATTCTCAATCAAAATTCCATTTCTTATTATGTAAAGTTTGCTCATTTGAAGTTTACTTCAGTTATTCATTATTGCATATTTTTCAGTCTTATATACCAGAAATTAGGGAATCGTGATAAAGGAACCTGAATACTTATAGGTTCATATAAGTATTGAGACCTTCCACAAAGGCCCTTATACAATAGAGAAGCCTTAAATGAGTAAGGCCAAACTCAAGGTCTTAGATTCTCACAAAAAAGGCAATCAATGAAGTTGATTAAGAACTCTAATTGTCATCACTGAAAAGCAGTACAAATAATACATCATTAGAAGGATGAGAAAGACCGAGACTAGGGGAATTTTACAAGATTTCCCATTCAAAGTACGTTAGGAGGTCTTTCATTTTTACTATATCTAGAGAGATATTATAAGTACCCCATTCTAGATTTCATCACCGCAGCCATTTGGTTCACATTAATACTTTATTTTTTAAGCATATGAAAAATAAATTTAATTTTTTAAATTTATTTTCTTTGTAATGAATACTTCAAAAACATAGATCCAACTCTTCAACTAAAGATTCCTTGTTACCCCTTTGCTCGAGTATTAGTTAATATAAGTTTTAAAATTTAATTACCTTGCATCATCGTATTACATTATCGAATAAGATATTCATATGTTATTTAGTTATTTATTGATATTTGAATTTTTAAAAGTATTTCAAAAATAAATTTAAAATTTATTTTCTTCATAATGAGTGCTTTAAAAACATAGATCCAACTCTTCAACTAAATACTCCTTGCTAATTTTTGATTTTTTAATATTTGTTAATATAAGTTTTAAAATTAAATATCCTTATATTTGTTGGAAAAAAACCACCCAATTAAAACAATTCATAAATAAGTCAAATCAAAATTCAAAATTCAAAAAAAATTAAGAACACACAAAACTTACGTGGTTCGGCTTTGATTGTTTACCTCCATAGATAGTAACAAATTCTTCACTATATATGAAAAATAGGGTAATTTTTGCCCATAGTACCCACTTTTAGACAAGCTACCCAACTTTCAATTAGTAACTTAAAACCTACATAGCTTTACAATTACTCCCAATAAAGTGACCAAACCCAAATTCAGGCCTGTGAGGATTATGTGGTGCTGACTTGGTGGTTGAGATGTTTTTGAAATGGCCATGTTGATGAGTCAAAGTATGACACATCACTGAGTTGGGTTGTGTGGCTCCATGTGGTGCCACATTATACCACGTCATGTCATATATCCCTTTTTTCACTATCTCTCTCCCCTAAAATTATCTTTACTATTTTTTTATTTTGAACTTATTTTTCTTCGGCTCTGTTTTCTTCTCTCATTTTCTTTCTCTTTAAACAGTAACTACAATCTATGGGGTGCGTTTTTTTAATCAATAACCAATAATCATAAGTTTTCTTAATCATTTCTTCTCATGCCATTTTCTTCCAATTCATCTCCTATTTGAAAAGCCATTGGTTGACTGGGTACAAGAATATGTAGTGCTTAGTAGGCCCTCATCACTTTTAAATTTCAATGTTAGAAAAAATGTCTTTTTCCATGATGCATGTCAGTTTTTGGCGTAATCAACATTTCAAAGAAGCTTTTTAAACTAATACAAAAAAAAAGTTATGAAGAAGGTCGAGTGAGGGTCACTTAAAGTTCAAAAATGAAGCTTATGGGGTCCACATGAGAATATGTCATCTTCAGATAAAGTGAAAACACTTTCTTTGATTTAAATAATGACATTACATTAATAGAATGTTGTTTTACTTTGTTAAGAAACCTAATGTTTTGAAATAAAATATTACTTGGCATTCTAAAATGTCTACTTGTATAAAAAGTAAAAACAGTGGACTTGCTAAAGAATATTATGGCATATTCAATGGGCAAAACTTATAATAATTTTTTTAATAGATAAATTTGTAGTGCATATACACTATAAGCATGAATTCAGTGAGTGGGGTTATTTTAATGGGGACGTAGATCATAAAGTGTTTGATATTGACACAATCTCCATGGTTAGAATAGATGTGTGGGCCAAAAGATTAGGTTTGTGTAGAAACAATATGTATTGTCGTAGGGAACCGAGGGAGGATTACAACCGATGTTTGAAAATTTTTAAAAATGACGCATGTGTATTTAAAATTGCATTAAATAGTGTTAATGTTGGTGAGATAGATGTCTATGTCAAACATTTAAGTGAGATGATATTAAGAAAGCCATTAGCCATATGCTTAAAAGTTCTATAGTTATTAAAGATCATCTAATCCCTCATTGACAATTCAATCTCCATTATATTGAAGATAAAACTCTCAAGGACTAGTTTAGCATTGGTGCAGTGAGTGTGAACTCTCTTATCTGCATTCCCTAGAAGTTTTGCTAATCATGGATGATCATTCCCTTAATGGTGAAATACCATATTCCCCGTTGACAACCAACCACTTACGAGATCTTCAAGTCAAATCCTAAATGGAGTTGAAATAGCCAATGATGGTAGTCCCACTGCAAACCCACCTATTGTGGTTATGCTATCTAAATTAGCATCCCTGTACAAAGATTTATCTACCCTTAACAAAATAGTAGAGTAAGTAATCATCATAAATGCTTGTCCATCACCAGCGATAAAGGAATCTCTGATCCCGAAGTATTGTACATGACAAGTACAAAATGATAAAGCAACTGTTATGCAAATAAAAAGCCCTAGCCTTTTCAATAAAGATTCATCTTGGGATGAATACTGTGATTCAAAAGATAAAAGTATAGTTGAAGCATAAGTAAAAAAAAGGTGAGGGAAGTAATGAAGAGATATAGAGCCTTAGAATTAGAGGAGTTATATCAAGATCTTATCAGTACATCACCTTTAACAAAATGGATCTTAGAGAAACTTTTTCCTCCAAAATTCAAAATCTTAAAAATTGGAATCATATGATGGAACCACAAATCTGAGAAGTCATCTTGGTAAATTTTGAAAGGAAATTGGTTATGCTACTTAGGCTTAAGAATAGTGTGGTGAGCACTAACCTAAGTAGAGTAAATTTCAAAAAAAAAAAATTCTCATAACCCTTCATCACATGAAGAATTTCCATTCCTATGAATCCATTTTGCAATTAAACACATAGTTAACATCCATCAACATGTATAAACACAAAACTTAGGAAATCAGATTGGCGGAATACTTACAATCTCCCAAGTGTTTGATGTAGACCACAAGTAATCTACTACAATAGATTGATTTCTTGAATCAATGTTAAGCCATCCAAATGTATGGCCTCTAGCTTGAAACACCAAAGCCTTCCAATCACCTTCTTACCTTTGATTAAGTGTAGTTGCAAGTACCTCTCTTGTGACCCAAAGAAACTTCAACTAACTCAATCCTTCTAGCAAGAACTAAGAATTTTTGTTTGGTATATGTTGTGTTTCCTTTTGGTATATCTTTTATCTCCACACTTCCCACTACCTCTTAATGGAATGCCTTATATCACTTACATCAAGAAATCTTCTTAAGGTTATATATATATGTAGAGAATTAGGGTTAATTAGACATACACATATAAATATCTTATACACCATAATAATTAGGAAGCCACCTCATGACATAGTAAAGAGTGTATATGTATAAATATCTAATAAGTGTAAAGAATAGAGGTAGATATATATTAAACACATCTTATGTATTTAATTCACACATATTTTCTCTACATAACCCATTAACTCAATTTGCCCCAAAAGTCAACTAAACACACACAAGAGATAATATCTCCTAATATGCCAAAATAGACTTATATTGATAAATGGACTTGGGCTTGGTTATTGGGCTAACTCTTTGGCCAATATATGGGCCAAGTCCAATCCATAAATTAATTGGGCCTAGTTGATGGAATTGGTCCTTTTGGTTAGGCAAACTCTTGGCTTAAACCCATTCCAACAAATTAATGGGCCTTAGGTTGATGGGCCTTGAAGTTGGGCCAACATTTGGCCTAAGCCTATTCCATCAAACTAATGGGCTTGAGTTATGTTAATGGGCCTTGGATTAATCTTTGGGCCAAAACTCTTTTGGGCCTAGGCCCACACACCTTGGGCCATTAATCCAAGTCCATAAGGAAACAACATATACTCTTTATTTAATGCTTTAATTAATATCTCATATTAATAAAGTATTTAATAATTAAACTCTTGGTAGAATTAGACTTCATGATATGCTAGAATCATTGCTCAAAGCATAAATCCAATTCCATTAATCTTAATTAATTGATTAAACTCTTTAATCAATAATTAGATTAATAAGGTGATATGGAAAAAATCTTTTAGGTGTGACTTACTAAGTCCATGTCTAATGGCAATGAGAATATAATATTAACTCTTGATATTATTTGAAACTCTTTCAAGTCTAAATGTGAAAATCCCAATTATACACATTTAGTTCTCATAAGTTTTGAGTGACCCTCAGCATCGATATCACAACTACCCAATTAGAAATGAATGCATATGATGATTCACACGAACCCTTATGGTCATAATTACCATGCACTAAAATCCCTTCATTTAAAGATCCTGATATAGCCTAGAGTCAAGGTTTAATCAAACTCTAATAGCGTTATCATATGACCTCATCTCAAGTTATTCTTGATAAAATATAACAAATACTAGAAACATTTTCTAGCATTGAAACTTTTTCAGAATGTGTTATATTTGTCCTGGCCAGGAACTCTATTCATCAAGAATAAACTTAGATAGCATAGGATCTATCCCAGTTCACTCCAGGCAATGAATCTCTTCTTGGTTGAACACTCATCCCTACATTAAACTAACAAGAGCCAACACATGCCATATACCCATGTGTGAATAACACAAGTATATAAGTGGTAATAAATTCTAATCACTCAAATGTGGATGGCCCTGTCACCTTAGGTCAAAGGACTATATGCACCATTGTGACCTAGACTGTGATCCTTGACTATAAGTGAATATTCTTACGATCACAAAACTAATGTCACTATTTGATCCACCCATCACACAAATATCCACAAGTCTATTCTGGTATCTCATATCAAGTAGCATAATACTCACTACCTCCCACTTTAGCATTACATACTAATAAAAAAAAATAGACAAAGGAGATAGTCCCTAAATATTAATTAATTGACTATGAACAATTTATAGCATATGTACTAAATAAATTTGTAGTTCATATTATCAACTCTTGATAATAAATTTATTTAACAAAATGCTAAAAGATAAATACTTAAATAAATAAACACTTTATTTAAATGAATACTTTATTGCCATTTGGGATAATTTACAATGTCATTATATATTACAAAATGACACTAGGGCACATCTATGCTAACAATCTCCCACTTGCACTAGCGTCATTCACTACAATATCTAAGATCCATCTTCTCAAGATGAAGGTCTAACTATAGCTGAGTAAGCACCTTAGTCAGTGGATCAACCATATTGTCGGCCAAAGCTACCTTTTGCACGAGCACATCGCCCTTCCCATCAAGTTCTCTGATAATATGAAAGCGCCTTTCTATGTGTTTGGATTTCTGGTGAGACCTCGGTTCCTTTGCCAAAGCAATGGCTCTGTTGTTGTCGTGATAGAGAGGAATTGGTGACACAATGGAAGGCACCACTCCTAGTTCAGTTATGAACTTCATAATCCAAATAGCTTCTTTAGCAGCATCCGCTGTGGCTATATACTCGGCCTCTGTAGTGGAATCAGCAATGATACTTTACTTGAATTAATAAATTATAAAATTTAAAATTATATAATATTAATTATTTTATTTTCATATTTTTAGTTTAAATTAAAATATAATGGGGATTATACATTTTTACGTTTTTTTTTATAATAATAACAATTTTTTTGTTTCTTATAGTTTAAGTTTAAATTGAATTCCCATTCTTATTTGTTAATTGAATTATTTGAAACTATGCAATGTGAATTCTTTATTTTCATATTTTAAGTTCAAATTATAATATAATAAACATTTCACATTTTTTCTTGTCAATTCAATGATAATAATAATAGTAAAATTAATAAAATATTTTATTAATAATTTATTTATTATATTTTAAAAACAAAACATATTAATTTTTATCATATATTATTATAAATATGTCACTGAATATATATTACTTGATACTATAATAAAAAATATATATAATTAAATTCACTACTATTTAGTAATATTTATATATTTTATATTCAACTATATTTGAATTTCTGTTTGGCACAGTTTTAGTATGAGTTGATATGATTTTCATTTCAGTTTTCTTTTTCTTTAAATTTTCACTATTATATCAAATTAATCACAAAATTTAGTTCCATTCGGTTTAAGATTAAAATTATGTGATTTATTTTTATGTCCTTCAGTTTAAAATTTCAATTTAATTCAACATATTTTTTCCCATACACAAACTTAATTATGATAATATGTCACCTACCATCGACACACTATAAATTTAGCTGGTAGCCAAATTTATGAGGAGTCTTTTTATTTAGCTATTGAGATGCAGTTGTTGGCTATTCAGTTCTCAACGATAAGGAAAATCAATTTAATTATTTTTTTCTAAAAGGAGTTGATACCTATTAGATATCCAAACTGCACCAGTTTATATAAATTCTAATTTGAAACTTTTCACCACCGACTAATATTTTTAAAATTATATTTACTATGTTACCTTTTATCTTTTTAACTTTAACTAATTATCATTACTTAATAAATTATTATTTTGATATTTATTAAAAATATTAATAAAATATTAATATTTTAGTTATTGAAAATATTAACCACACAATTAAAATATAAAAATTATATTAATAAAGAACTTTTTATAACTTATTATTTCTAATATTAATAACAGTAATAATATTAATATTTTATTTAAAATTGATTGTTGAATAAAAGTAGATATATTTATTTTCTAAAATTATATAAATAAAATCATCTACAATAATTTTTTTTTATCATACATAGTGTGTGTCTATATATACATTAATAAAATATTAATATTTTAGCTATTGAAAATATTAACCACACAATTAAAATATTAAAATTCTATTAATAAAAAACTTTTTATAACTCATTATTTCTAATATTAATAACAGTAATAATATTCATATTTTATTTAAAATTGATTGTGGAATAAAAGTAGATATATTTATTTTCTAAAATTATATAAATAAAATCATTTACAATAATTTTTATTGCAAGCAATAATTTGTTTTTATCATACATAGTGTGTGTATATATATATATGTCTGTATATGTAATTAAATATACTATCAATAACCATTGTTATAATTTTAACAAGGGTAAATTGCATTTTCCTCTGTGTTTTGTCACATTACACTACTTCATCTCTAATATTTGAAAAAATACCTATTCATCTTGATATTTGCTTTTTTTTTTAGGACTAATTAGTCCTTCTGTCAGGATGAAATAGTACAAGAAAAAAGAAATGTCAGGGATGAATAAGTATTTTTTCAAATATTAGGAATGAAGTAGTGTAATATGACAAAACACAGGGAAGAAAATGTAATTTACCCTTTTAATAAACACTTAATATCAATTAGTTATCAACTAACAGTTACCAATTATAAGCAACTATTAATTATCATTAATAACTGAACCAAACATGCCCTATCTTTTTCATTATATTTCCTTAAACATATTAGGTAAGTGTTACACAATGTATTAAGAGAAATGATTTATATTTTGACCTATTTTACAAAGCGGGTTGTGATTTTTCTAAAAAATCAATCCCAAAAACTATACTGCCCCTTACTCATGGGGCAGTATAATCAAAACAAAAAAAAAATCCTTTGTCTTATTCCTTTCTCCACTAAATTATATCGGCATTATATATATAAATTAGACTATTTAAAAAAATAAATTTTATTTAATTGAAAAAATTTTAGCCATCTCTTTTCTCTTACTCCTTAGTTTTCATTATAATGTTCTTTTTTACCATTGCTAATCATTTTTTCGGTCAATGGTGGTCCCTTCTAATTTTTATTTTATTTGTTTTATTTTGTTTTCTATATTGAATAAATACAGATTTTTTTTTTTGGGTATTTTGATTGAAATTTTGAATCGTCCTTCATGGAGTTCTTACCCTTAGTGAGATTTTTATGGTTTTTCTTTATGGAATTTGGATTCTCCTTATTGTAAATTTTCAATTGGTATTTCTGCAATCAAATTTATTCAAAGATCAAAGAGTTGATTTACGGCTAAATAAAGTCATTGACTGGAGCGTACGAATTGCTGAGTTGCAAATCAGAAGAGCTCTATCAATGCAATTGAGGAATAACAACTAAAAATTTTATAATTTTAGTGAGATTTTATTTTGAAATTTCTTGATTGTACTGTTATTATATTATTCTTTCATCTAAATGTACTTTTATTTCTTGATTCTACTGTTATTATATTATTCTTTCGTCAAAATGTACTTTTAATCTTCAATGAATGAAAGATTCATTTTTTTCTCTCAAAAAAATTATTTATATTCAAAATATAATCTTACATATTATCTAAAAAATAACAACAAAAAAATTTATAATCTTTTTAAAATTTCTTAATTGTACGGTTATTTCTATTATTTTTTCATCAAAAATGTATTTTTGATCTTCAAAAAATGAAAGATTCATTCTTTTATCTAAAAAAAAATTATTTATATTCAAAATACAATCTTACATATTATCTAAAAAAAATTAAGCTTAATTTTTTCACAACCCAAACCCAAGAGTCATGACCCAAACTCGGGAGTCATGACCGGCACTAGGGAACATGAATTCACATGAATCCGGAACCCGTCGCAAGCCTTAAACACAACTTTCACAACAATATACCATAAATATTCCTCAGAATTTAAAACTTTTAAAACATCAATAACGTTTTTATAAATAATTTCATACTAGAACTATTTATACAACAGTCAGGTACATAATCTTAGTCAATATTATCCTCACACACTACAACAAATACATCTTACTACTGCAACTTTAATTAATACAAGAAATAATAGTGTAAAATTTACATAAACCAATTGGAGAAGAAAAAGTCCGGTGAAGAGAACTACAATACGAGGTCTGATTAGAAGAATCCTAAAAAATAATTGAGGGGGGTTAGTCCTCACTGAGTGAATTATTATTATATATATACATGCAACCTAAATATACAAGCAATCAAGCATCAATATAATATTTATATATTTATTTTATATTTATACATGCATTCCAAGAAGATGTTTAATAATGCTTTTCATGTCAACACAGTAGATGCAAGTAAGTGGATGAAATCAGATGATGCAAATGCTCAAATTCACATTTCACGCCAAAATAAATAAATGCAGTAAGATTTTGGGTGGAGGATATGAGCAAAACCCTAATAATATCTGTAACCTCAATCATTGTATCTCACTAGCCAACCGCCTCTCTTAAATCCAAAAATATTTCTCTTATCAAATTTGACAGTGGACCGGCCCCGAGACCCCTGGTCAATCGAGCTACAACAGTCTCACTGTTGGCATGACTGGCTCTGACACCTTGGAAGGTCCATCAAGCTCTCGCAGCCACACCACTCTCAACCACAAATCTCAATAATAAATTTGTAATCAATTCACACATCAATCAATATATCATAACCTAGCATCTAACGTACTGTTGTGCAATAGTCCTAGTGTAGCCAATTAGGTAGCACATTCTACTACTATCCTCCAAAAACATCACATCAAAATAACAATTCATATCAACAATAAAATTGCATCCAAGTCAAGAACACAATATTCACATTTTATATATATATATATATATATAATTAAATATATATTATAGTAATCACCATG
>CATIWM010217277.1:0-27084 GCA_949671775.1 Mallotus repandus
CCTTTCACACGTATTAACCATCCCTAATCAAGCAGCACAACTAGGCCATAACATATAGGCCATCACTAATTTAATCTCTAGGTACACTTGAAGGCTAACCCTTCGACTACATTAGCACGGAACGACCCTTCTTCCTTCACCGCCCTGCAATCAAGTGCCCTATTGTTTATTGCACAATAACAACCATCACAATCTCAAATGTGCATATATCATCTCAGCACATCAACAACTCATATAGGGTGGTAATACATAAACCAAATATCATTTTCACCAAATAATCAATAAAAATAACATTATCACATTTATTGTTTAATAACCATTCAAAATCAATCAATCTTTATCATAATTCAAAGAAGTGAAATCAGATTGAGCATAAGCTCATTTTAATCACCTAGTAACTAAAAAGATCCCAAATCATTTCACAAAGCAAAATGCATAGAAATAACACATTTAGTTTGTATACTTCAAACCTTTTAAGATTAAAGCTTAAACATGTGATTTAAGTAGCAAAGGCTGAATTCAAACCATTTATAATACATCAATTTAGGTCATTAAAAATTTCATTTTATTTCTGTAATAAAAGGTATTAAAGGGCTTGAATAACTACTCACAAAATAGCTTTCCAAAATAAATACAACTGATTCACCATTTTGGTTCAGCTTGCACCACCACTATCCTTTCCTTTTCCAGCACCTAAAATATGAAATTTCATTTAAAAATCATCAATCAAATAATTCCATATGCTGTCCTATCATGCAGCCCCCAAATGGTGTGCATAGAATGCAAAACAACTTAATTTCACTATTCTGCCCATTTAACTCTAAAAGGGCTGTTTATAGTCCTAACTTAGAAAAATTCCCTAAACCTATAGAGATTGAATTTTAAGCTCAAATTTGAATACGTATTAAATCTATATGTATATTGAATTTCTATAAAAGTTTCACTTAATTTAGACAACTATAGCGTTAGATATAAGCACCTGAACACAACTAGGTCACTATACACGAATAGAATGAGCATCAAAATATTTCTTTTTATTAGTCTAACTTCCTCACTGATTTAGCTCAACCTAAATGAGACAAAGTTTTATAGAACTCTTTTAAGTTTTCATATAATCAAAGAACACTCAATTTTGAGCTCTCTAGCTTAAGTTATAATCAAAACACAGAGACTATCAAACTAGACACATAGAACCTGAAACCTGCAGCATGCAAAACCTAACTCAATTTAACCAAAAACTCATAAATTACTTACCAATTAATCACCAAAGCCTTTAAATAGGAATACCAGAGCCTAAAAAGTGTTTGATACCATCAAATTGAACTTGAAAAGTAAGACAAAATTTGAAGAAGTTTGCTGCCCCTAGTTCTCTCTCTTTCTCTCTTCTCTTTTCTTTTCCTTTCTTCTCTCTTTCCTTAACATCTAAGGCTGCCCACTAATGTCCACGAATTTTTTTCCTTAAGGAGAAGGAAAATAGGTTTCTAGAATTAATTTAGATAGGCTATAAGGTGAAATGCTCATTTTAGCCCTTAATGAAACATTTATAATACCTATTGACCTTGAAACTTCCAATTGTCCATTCTAGGACATTTATTTGTTTCAATTAAGTCCAAATCATCCTAAACTCTTTAATTCTCACTCTTTACTTTATTTTTTTATTCTAAATTTCTTTTATTCTCCTAATTTTACTCATTTTGAGTTACATCAAAATTCAAAAATTCTCGCTCTTTGATCGAGCACAAGTCACATCTTAACCCGATACACTAGCCTAACCATGTATACTAGCTTGGACTTAAACTCAACCAATATATATATAAATGCAATGTAATATGTATGCAAATGTACCTATAGTAGAGTACGGGTGTGACAGGAGGTGTCGGTTGGGACCGACCACCATCTATTCTTGGAGCAAAGGGTGTCTCATATCTAGAGAGTCTCATTCCTCACCTAATTGATGGAGTTATGAGAGACTTCATGATTACCCTACCTGCTCCTTCCTGCGGGTGCTTCCTCTTCTTCTGCTCACCAGGTAAGCCTTGTTTCTCTGTGTTGTCTTTGCTTTACCTATTTCTTCATTCTGACCTTCTTTTATCTATTTTCTGCAACCTCGTTCGAAGAGGTCTCGCTAGGTTGGATCCATGACCCATGCAGTTGGGTCCCACATAAGGGTATTTGGGTCATTTTGACCCACGTGGGTCATCAACCCAAGCTTGTGGATAGACCCATCCCCATGGGCTTTTTCTCCACTTTTTGGTCCTTTTCAGACCCACTTTTTGGTCTTTTTCCCCATTCGCTCTTTTAGGCCAGGAGCGATGCTAAGGCTTCAAGTGGTATTGGAGTTGTCGTCGATGTCCCCACTGATGCTACTCAGATGATCTCTGGGGTAGCTGCACTGCCACTACTCCCTAAGGTTCGGGCACCTAACCTTCGTGGTGAGGTGGTGGCTCAAGTGGTTCCCGCATCTTCTGACCCTGTAGGCTTCATCCCCATCAATGCTACTCATGTAAGTTCCCGTCTATCTTTGCCACTTTTTTATTTTAGATTTGCTGTTTACTGACTATTGTATTTACAGGTTCCTCGAGATATAGCCACATACTGGTACTAGTGCGCTTTGGGCTTGATGAGTCACTATGCGTACTACTCCATAGAGGCTCATGTAAGTCTTTTATAATTTGGCTTGTTTCCTACCTCAAATATGCAATGATATGTATGTTATGAATGGACATGTGTTAATGCAAGTATGTTATAATGATGCAGCTTGAGCATGTAAGGCTAATGTAGGAGCAGGACGAGGCCATCCATCATCTGGAGTCAAGCTGCTAGCAGGAGGGTGCTTACTACCAGGGTGAGATCTAGAGACTGCGAGCTGAGTTGGAAGGGCTGAGTGTTCGTGTGGCTTGACCAAGTAGGAGAGAGCCCTCAAGTGTCGATGATGATGATGAGGGTGATGATGAGGATGGAGTTGAGTCCTGATTTCCTCCCTCCCATTTTATTATTTGTCTGACTGTACTTATAGGAAATTTTGATTTCATTTTATTTCACTCTTTTGCTAAAAGCTCTAGCGATTCTTCTTTGGTACAATTGAGCGTGATAAAGTGCTTTCAACCTTTCACTATTTATCAGATTCAAGTGTGCTAACCTCTGTTCTACCCACTTCTTCTCGGGTAAGTCTGCTTCGACTATGACTCTGAGGGATTTCATTTATACTTCAATCGAAAGTATTGCTTCTATTCCATATACCAATGACAAAGGAGTTTCCCCCGTGGATGTTCTCACTGTAGTACGATATCCCCAAAGAGCGAATGGAAACTTGTTGGCCCAGTCATAGTAGGTTTCAATCATCTTTGAGAGGATCTTCTTGATGTTCTTATTTGCTGCTTCCACTGCTCTATAGCTTGCGGTCTATAAGGCAATGACTTTACCCTATACCTCTCAATCATCGCTTGTACTTCTCCTTGAAACTGTACCCCATTTTCTAAGATCAGATGATGAGGAATTCCATACCTATAGAACAAATTCCTCTCTAAGAACTTGGCTACTTGCTTTGCCCCCAGTTTGCTGTAAGATTCCTCTCTTACCCACTTCGTGAAGTAATCAATTGCAACCAAGATTTATCTATGTCCATTTGATGCTATCTGACACTTGTGACATCTCTTAGTGAACTTGAAACAATCCTCAACCATGGTTATTTAGAAGAAATCTTGTCTCATTATCTTCTTAGCTAGCATTGTGTCATTCATATGCGGACCACAAACTCCTTCGTGAACATCTGTCATTACCCTCCTTACTTTGTTCTTGTCCAAACAACACAATTGCATCCCATTTAAAGTTCTCTTGTACAGGACCCCTTGATGGGAGGTGAATTTTGCTAATAGCATTCTGATGACTGTCTTATCCTTCTCACTTACATCTACTAGGAATTCACGCTTTTCCAAATACTGCTGAATGTAAAAAAAACTAAGGCTTTTGATCCACTCTTGCTTCCATTAGCTTGACACTCTTGTAACAAGGCTAACTCAATTTCAGTAACGATAAAGGCTTTATAGGCATGGTTGTCGGTCCATCCCAAACTGATGCTAATGATGTTAATGCATCTGCCATCTGATTGTGGTTTCTCGGTAAGTAAATGAACCTGCATTTCTGAAATAACTATCCTAACTACTATAAATGCTCTAGATATGGCTTCAAGTGTGGCTCTTTTAGGTCCCATTCATCAGTGACCTGATTGATTACTAGTATTGAGTCACCCAATATTTCCACTTTTGCAACTTCCAAGGCTATTAGTGCTTTCATCCCCATCACACATGCTTTATATTCTACTTAATTATTTGTAACCCGAAATGTTAGCTTCTTTGCTATCGAAATTACTTTATTGTTTAGGATCAATAAAATCACTCATATTCCTGCTACGAATTAGTTCACTGCTCCATCGAAGTACATACGCCATCCTTGGACTTCAATTGTTGCAGTAAGGTCTTTTGGGAATTCAAGTTTTATCTCTTAGTTATCTGAAGTAGGGTTCAATGCTACTCAACCACTACTCTTCATTTAATTGTCTTTATAGTCAGATACTCAACATAAAATTCTGTCAGTAACACCAACCACTTGGCTAGTTTCCCGACTAGTGAAGGTGCTTCAAATAGGTGTCTCATCGGATCTAACTTTGAAACTACTTGGATCATGTAAGACTGAAATTAGTGCCTCAACTTCCTCATGGCCCAAACCATTGCCAAAAAAATGCTCAACTTGACTATACTTCTTCTCATAAGGTAGCATTTTCTTGCTTAAGTAGTAAAATGCATGTTTAGCTCATGCTTCTCCTTCCTAAGCTAGCATGGCTCCTATCGCACTCCCTTCAATTGCTAGGTACAGGATCAAGGGTATTTCCCATTCCTGGGGGTCTCATAATTGGTGGATTCATGAGATAGTCCTTGATTCTGTCAAAAGCGGTCTGACACTATTCATTCCAAACCACAGGCTAGTCTTGTCTGAGCAACTTGAATATTGGTTCACATACTTCTATTAATCTAGCTATGAATCTACTGATAAACTATAACTTTCTTAAGTATCCTCAGATGTCCTTTTCAGTCTTCGGCGTTGACATTTTACGAATTTCTTTTACCTTGTTTGGATTAACTTCAATCCCTCTCTGACTAACTATGTGTCCTAGCATCTTCCCTGAAGTTACACCAAATACACATTTCTTAAGATTCAGCCACATATTGTACTTGTCTACCTATTGCATGAACTTCTTTAATGCGGTTGAATGTTCTTCTCGAGTCTTCAATTTTACCATGATGTCATAAATATAAACTTGTACCTCCTTGTGAATCATGTTATGAAACATTATTGTAGCCATTCTCTAATAGGTTGCACCTGCATTCTTTAAACTGAAAGGCATTACTCTTTAATAATACGTTCCTTATTCAGTGATGAAAGCAGTCTTAGCTTTGTCGATGATTGCCATGAGAATCTGATTGTATCCTGAAAATCCATCCATGAAGGAGTACATAGCATATATGGCAGCATTGTCAATTAGAACATCTATGTAGGGTATAGGAAAGTCATCTTTCGGGCATGCTTTGTTGAGATCCCTATAGTCTACACAAATCCTTACTTTGCCATCCTTTTTAAGTACTGGCACCATATTGCCCAACCACTCTGGATAGTTTACCATTTCTAGGAACTTAGCCTTGGTCTACTTTTCTATATCCTCTTTTACCAATTGTGCCCATTTTGGCCTCAACCTTCACAATTTTTGTTTCATAGGCTTATGTCCCTCCTTAATTGGAATGTAGTGTTGTGCAATGTCCCTATCGATGTCGGGCATGTTGCCATATTTCCAAGCGAATACTTTCAAATATTTTGTTAATATTTTTTTCTAATTCTCTCCTTTCCTCAGGGGTAACATCTTTTGAAATATGCAATATATAAGGATTTTCATCTGTGCCAATGTTAAATTGTTCAGTGTTAATTAAATGAATGTCAAATATGCTTATGAAAGGTTCAATGAAATGCTCATCATTATCATAAGACAAATCACACAAGTAAGCAAAATCAGATTTCATTGCGTCATACTTAGAGTTCAGTACATCAAAAGATTCAAAATGATTAGCAATACAAATATCATCAGGAGTAGGTGAATCATTAAATAGAATGTCCTCTATGCTAGACTCGATGATAGTTATAATGTCGGCACAGCTGGGAGCCTCAGTTTCCAATCTAATACTCTACAAGACCTATTCAATCTTAGCAATAGAAATGATTCCTTCTCTTTTAGTCTGATTCTATTCTTCTCCTATACTATTGATCATACCAGCGAGGATCTTCAAACCTGATTTCTTGATCCCATTGCATTCCCATTCCTCAAGCTAACCTTGGTACTTAGAGAGGCCTTTGGAGATGAAGGTAGTTTTCTTTTCTAGAACACGAGCTAAAACATTTAGTATTCTCCTATGTCATCAAGAGATCCTAAATACTGACTTGAGCTTGGGTTTTTCTGAGTTGTTTCAAGACCGAGTCTTCTTCTACTTGAGCAATAGGTTCACTCTCTTTTGCAACAACTTCCTTGGAAACCTCTTTTCTTTTTACTATATATCTCTTAATAGGCTGATACACTCTCCCACTTCTGGTCACATGGTTAAATGATGGTTCCTTATTAGAGTCATACCATATGTTGATTCCCATCATACATGGTACATCTGGTAGTGAGATGGTAATGACCTCATCTTTTTTATCAAATTCATCTCACCATCTGAAAGGTACAATGTCTTCCTTTTTGAAAGCAACTGAAGGAAGAGCAGTATATTTCACCTTAAAATTGAACTTTCTAGACAATTGTCCCAATAGATCCCAAACCACTTTCTTTTCCACCGGTTCTCCTTCTTCTTTGGATTTAGATGGGCCATTATTGTCAATGACTTCCCTAACTCTTCTTGTTGCTATCTGACTTAGCTGTCTTTGCATCATCATGTGAGGTGTACAAGTAGGAAGCATAGATATGTACTGGTAAGAGGAAGGGTCCATCTCGTCATCACTCGAGCTATGGACTAAACTTGTAAGATCTGACACCAGTATGACCAATATTTCTCTTTCTTCCCTTTCAAGCCTCTCTTCCTCATTCTCCAAAATGTCTTGAATAGAGTTCTTAACAAAGGATTCAGGCAACCCTGAAGAGATGGCATAAGCTACTGGGGGTGGCATATTTCGTTAGTTGAGTAAAGGGTTAGTTTTGACATTAGGCTGGTTTTCAGGATCTTCAACCTTGCCAGAGTCTATGAGGTCTTGATCCAATCTTTTAGGATGTAGCAGTAATTAGTATTATGGCCAGGCATTTAGTGGAAGTGACAACAAAGGTTGGGATTGATATGAGGTGGTAATGGGTTTGTTAAGGGTCTTAGTTCAAGAGGTTTGAGGAGGCCTTTTTGCTAGAGTCTTTGGAAGACTTTAGATAAGGGTAGGCTAAACTTTGAGTACCTGCAATTTCTCAGGGCATTGACAGTAAGGTTTGTTTCAGTAGAACGGGTGTTTTGAGTAGGCTGTGTTTGGTTTTTTATAAGGATTTTTGGGTTGAGAGATATCCTCATCTTCGATTCTGATACTAGCTTGGTGAAGCACTTTGAAGGTAGGGTAGTGGACAAATAGCATCTACTTATGAAAGTGAGGCAAGGCTCCTTTGATTACCATCTCTATCTGTTCAGCCTCCAAAGGTCTATCCCTCATCAGGGCAGCTTTTCCTCTCCATCGAGTGATGCAGTTAAAAAAACTCTCACCATTTTCTATCTTATGGTTTCCAAGTCATGTCTTGTGACATCCAGATGGGTGTTGTATTCATACTGCTTGATGAACTTTTGAGTGAGAAGTATCCAGTCATTCTTGATTTTGTCTGCTAAGTCAAAGAACCATGCTCTCGGCCCTTCTTCTAATGAAGTAAAGAAAAACTTCACGATCTGGGATTCAATCAACTTCGTAGAAGTAATGAAAGTAGTATATTGTCTCAAATGGGCTTGGGGATTACCGGTACCATTGAACTTAGTAAAGTTTGGGAGTTTGAAATCTTGAGGCAGAGGTTCACCCTTAAACAGTGAGAGGTCGGTGTAGTCACAACTTCTTATGGCGCTCTTTTCTTTAAATGAGAACTTGAGCTGAGCCATCCTATTAACCAGTATCTTGACTTCCTCTAATGGCTCGGACTTAGTCAGATTGACTGGTAGGGCAGTTAGTTGGGGAAGTGTCTCTCTCATAGCATGGTAATACTCATCATCCTCAACTAACAATCTTATGGATCATTTGTTCTATTGTAGCTTTCATCCCTTTCTTTAGAAAGTCAGACAAAGTCCCATCACTCATCAGTTTCTTGAGAGCATCTTTCAGCTACTCTTCTATATTTTGAGCCATTATCTCTTGAGCTAGATTGGTCATAGGAATAAAAGGACTAGTACTGGTGCATTTAGCAGCTTTGAGTCTATGAGGCTTTTGAGGAGCTATGTTTCTGCACATGTATGCTTGTTAGGATGATACAAGGGATGATGTATGCATGCGTGATATGATGGATTCTATAAAAGAGAAGGGTTAGCGTGTATGCATAGCATGATAGTCATATTCTTGCTAATGTGGTGATATAAAATGGCTACAAAAAGATCATGAGTTAGTGTATGATGAAATGTCCTATGTGTATGTATGTATGCATGAGGAAAGAAAGGGAAATTCTGTCCTAGGTGGGTTTTTGACTTATAGCCATCGGGGGACTATGGTTTTGCTCTCGGACTAGGCTGTTTCCATTCATGATGACCAGACTTAAGAGGTAAACTAGGGAACAATGCCTAAATATACTTCAGGTAACAACACGATGTCAATGAAAGGCCTAATTATCGTGTCTCAAATGGCATCTATAGCTTGTGCGCGCCTATGAGCTTATGGACTATAGTCAATAAAAGAGATCCAATTTTATGTCCCTTTCATCAACATTTAGTGTGTTTACTAAAAGACATGAAGGTTTCATTCGATAGTTTATAATTTGATTCTTTCAGCATGAATGTCCACAATCTAGTTAAATTCTTGATTTATCCACTTGATCTGATAAGGATAAATGGACGACTTCTATAGGTTCCATCATCAAAAGATGTCACTATCATCAGTCCTTATAGACTATGAAAACTAAGGTGCATAATTCATGTCATTCCTTGTGCATTAGGCTTACACGAGGTAAACGAGGATCACACAGGACTAAGTATGAATAGTCTATGAGGACTAATATAATGATAATAAATAGTAGCAGACACTAGAGATGTCATATCATTTGTAGGTATTAGGTTGAACGGACAACATCAAGACAAGGATAGCATGCAAGAGCTAGGTTGGATCTTAGGGGAGATTTCTACTGGTTTATCTATATGAGCTGCGTTGAGCTTACGGCTTAGATTCCTTTAGCTAGAATGTCCCCATATGACTAAGGTTACGGACTCCTGTTAGAGAGTCTAGCATTCTTTTGCCTACTCAAGAAAAATCGTCCCTTATTTTAGACTTGGGAGCCAGGCTGTGTCACTTTAAGCCCTATAGCTTTTCTTGATCTAGTAAAGGCTAAAGGTGATAATACCTATCTTCGTTGCCCCGTGACTCGAGTAGAATCATGGTGGCAATGTCATTTAGTATTATCGAAGGTTTAGGGACTAAGGTGCATGTGGTGAGTGTGATGATATGCAATTATGCTGTTGTGAAGGTTAATAAACAAGTTATACATAACAAGAAATAATCTTTCATTCATAGCCCTCGAATCAGTAATCCATAGTAGAGTTGCCAAAAACCTGTGATCACCGGCGGTACGGGTCGCAATCATAAGGGATCTATGAGCTTATAGCATCGGAGCATACAGGCTAATGGCAATTAATCTACTAGATTTCTATTTGTTATTATTATAGGAGGGTCTGCCTGATTAGGCATCGTAGATTTGGAGTCGCCACCCGGCTTGAATCGAGAAGAAGTGAATAAAAAATTCACTTCCATAACCAGAGAATCCCGGTTCGGGGGGTAGGAGTTACTTATCTTTCTTCTTATCACACATGTTGCTCATTTATTCACTACTTCATCTGATTTCGGTTTTATTATGCATTTTACCACATACAAGCACTGGTCAGTTTAAATAAAGTGTGAGATAATTGGATTGACGAGCATTCACCACATAATAAATAAATTAACAAGCATATGCCAAGCAAATAATCATGTAAGCAAGTAAGCATATATCACACAAGCATGCAAGAAATAATCAAAATAAACAAGCAAATAAGCAAAAATAAAAAGAGAAAAGGGATTAAGGATTACAACCCAAAAGGAAGCCTATTCTAATAAATACATCCAAAATAAAAATAAACAGGGGAATTGGGATTAAGGATTACATTGCCTTGAAAGGAGCATATTCTATTAATTACATTGAAATAATAAAAAAGGGAATAAAATAAACCTATTTTAGTAATTCTACAAAACAAAGGTTAGTTTCACACATATGCAAGCACACATCACATGTAGGACAATTTAATACATATTTTTCATCCACAATTGGAGTAATAAATAAAGGAATAATTAGACACATAAGCAAACAAGGATGCTAATGGATGCATGATGCAAGCTTTGAAATTTGAGTACTTTAGTGTGAAATTTTTACTATTAAAAATAAGATTTTTATGATGGGATAAATATAAAGGAATTTAAAATGGAAAAGTACAAATAAAATAATAAAAGTGATAAAAATATTATTCTCACCATAAAAATATTACCTTTATGATGAAAATAATAAATTTATCAAGAAAAATAATAAAGATGACAAAAATAATAAATATGCAATAAAGATGATAAAAATACAAGTGAAGTAATAAAAAAAGATGGTAAAAATATTATCTTGACTATAAAAATGAAGACTTTATGATAAAAATATTAAATTTATTAAAAGAGACAATAAAAATAATAAAAATGCAATTAATATGATAAAAATAATAAAATGCAGAATTTAAAGATAAATAAAATGGTAAGGATGTCATTTTCACCATAAAAATATCTATTTTATGATAAAAATGATAACTTTACCCTTAAAAGGTATAAAGGCAATAAAAGCCACAAAAATACAATAAAAATAAGAAAAATACAGAAATTAATGAATCAAAATGATGAAGATGATACTTTTATCATAAAAACATGAACTTTATGATAAAAATACCAAATTTACCATAAAAAGTATAAATATGAAAAAAAATGTAAAGATGTAATGAAAAACATAAAAATACAACAGAAATAACAATATTAAAATAATAAAGATGATAGTTTTACTATAAAAATGTGAACTTTATGATAAAAATACCAAATTTACTATTAAAAGTATAAAATGCAATAAAAATTGCAAAAAGCACCAAAAATAATAAAAATACATAAATAAATAAATATGGCTGCAATAAATATATAAAGTGATAAAATTGATGTTTTTACCATAAAAATATGAATTTTATGATAAAAATATCAAATTTACTACAAAAAGCATAAATGCAATAAAAATAGAGAAAAAGTAATAAAAATGAATAAAGTGCTAAAATAAATAAATAAACATGGCAGAAATAAAGTAATAAAAATAATAAAGGTTGCCTTTTTTCCATAACAATGTAAACATTATGATAAAAGGGCAAACTTTACTATAAAAGGTATAAATGCAATAAAAATTACAAAAATACCAAAAACAGATAAAAATAGAGAAATAAATATGCAAATGAATTAAAATACAGAAATGAAAATATTAAAATGGTAAAGATAGCATTTCTACCATAAAAATGAGGATTTTATGATAAAATGTCATTTTTACCATAAAAGCATAAATACTAGAAAATTGATAAAAATACAATAAAAATAAGGAAAAATATAGAGAAATAAATAAAAATATTGTAGAAATTAAAATAGATTAAAATGATGCAAAAATAATAATAAAAATGTTAACTTTACACTAAAATATCTATTTTTACATAAATGGAGTAAAAGATGCAAAAATGATAGAAAAATGCAAAATGAATGCAAACACTCCCAGATCCAACCCAAACTTTATTCTCCTTCTATATATCTTATTCATAAACTTCAAATCACTATAAAAATCACAACTTTATCACAATAATGAATATTTACAATAAAATGAATAAAAATGCAAGAAAATGATGAAAAATTATAAAAATGCAAGAAATAAGATGGAGAAGATGATAAAAAAAGATATTTTTAATTAAAAAATAATTGGGAGATCCTCAGAGGGACCGGGTAATTACCCTTGATGCGTGCTTTGACAGAGATGTAGTTGAGTTTGGATTTAATGGTCTAAATCCTAAGAGAAAAGTGAAAGAAAAGTGAGTTTTGATTTGTGTTTAGGATATGAGGGTCTCTAAGTGCTTTATGAGTGAGAGGAGGAGAGAAAAATTCCCCTAAAATAGTAGCTTTCTCTCTTTTGAATCGTCTGCCTCGAAATATGTGCCACCTCCCATTCTAAAAGGAAAAAGTTAATTTTTTTATATGTAGGCCGAGCTGGCCCATGAGTTTGTGTCAATGACCCACGCTCATGGGTCAATGACTTACGCTCATGGGTCCATGACCCACGCAAGGGTATTTAGGTAATTTTGACCCACAGACTAGGTTGAATGACCCACACTTATAGGTTATCAACCCAAGCTCATGGGTGGACCCGTCCCCATGGGCTTTTTCCCTAATTTTTAGTCCTTTTTAAGCCTGAGTTGGCTCCTTTAGGGTTTTGGTTTCCTTTTGGTATCTGTTTGGTATATTTTGGGTTTCTGGCTGCTTGTTGGTATCTTTTGGGTTTCTTATTGATCTAAGCATGCTTGAGAAAACTTTCGAAGGAGTTTTTGCCCTGTCTAAATGATAGGAATCCTTCAACATCAAATTTTTAAGGGACCGTCAAAATTTGGGTATCAATAGGATGATTTTTGCTTAGTTGTAAGATTATCTCTCATTTTCCAAGTAATTAGGCGGTGACTCTTTACATGAGGTTTCTCTAAATTTCCAAAATGATACTCACTTCACCTTTTGAAAGGCATATCTAATTTACTAATGCAACGTATTGGAATCATTTTTCAAAACCTTAAATTCGATGATGAATACATGAAAATATCTCACCATTAAATGAAATTGATGAAGAGAAATGACTTTCAAGTAATTTCAAAACCATTCAAGACACTAAAACCTTATCCAATTACTAATCAAACCTTATCAAGACCTAACTAAACTAAAAAAAAACTTTTTTCATGCCCTAGTGGTGTTGAGAAAAAGATTTTGATGATTGAGAGAAATTAAACCTTTTAAGTAATGTCTTTCGTATTAATCAGCAAAACCTTGAAAAGGGTATTCTTTGTTTGTTTATGTGTTTCTCAGTTTAGTGTTTGTTTCATAAGCCTTAGTTTAACCTTAGTAAACCTTGGAATGAGAAGTCAAACTTTAGTTAGCCAACTTTTTTGGAGGTCAAATTGAGCTCCCAAATTCAAATTTCAATCTAAAACTGTCTTAAAAAATTATAATGTGTTGGTAGGTTATGTTTAGCAAAAAGTCAAAATTTTAACCTCTGATGGTCAAAATGGGTCCTACATGAGTCCACCTTATTGTTCATATCTTTAAATAAAGCACATTTTTCAATAGTAATCTCCAAGTATGAAATATTCCATTTTGAAATATTTTATGCCATGTGTCACATAAAGGGTGGAAGTGTATATTCCTTTGTACTTTTTAAACCTTTAACCTTACAAACTAATTACATCACTTGCCATCAATGTGTTTGTTTATAAATAGAGAGTCCTAGATTTCAAAGGAAACTACGGGATAATCAAGAATAAAAGTGACTGTGAAGATTAGTGATTATCCAGGAGAGGTGTAAGCTTTTATTAAGAAAAATTGAGAGAAAAATAGAAAAATAAGCCAAAAGTCTTATACTTTCATCCCTCTCTCGATTCTCTTTCTTTTCCCAACCCAAATACTTCTGGAAATCCTCTCTAATTTTTGTACAAAACCTCTTCCAAAAATAACTTCAAATCAACCTTCAAACAACCACTAAACCCCCACTTTACTAAAACTAACTCAATTTTTTTTATTTTTAGTGAGTCTTGGCTCAAACTCTAAGGCTAAATATTTTTTTAAAATACCTCATTAATTTCATTGTCTTTATTCTTTGGTTTGGAGCTCAATTACATTTATTTTTTATTTAAGAAGTTCATTTTAGTGTTGTTTAGTGATGGATGGCCACTTTTGGTTGATGAATTGCTGGGCACATATCACACAATTCTAGCCCTATTTTCTTATTTGGCCCGGCTATCCTTTCATGGTAAAACCAGCCAAATAGGGCCTCTATTTTGTCTTTTGATCTTTTCTACTCTAAAATGATTTTAAGGATGGTCCTTGAGGCTCCTAAGTGTATATGGATGTTTAAATAGCATCTAAATTAGCATTAATGGTCTTAGGATGATTAGATTTAAATTATTTTCTATTAGTTTCTTAAATAATTTTTCTTTCTTTTTAACTCTTGTCTATAACTTTTTCTTGATTTTCTTAATTATTGTGGTTTAATTAATGCTTTTGGTTGATAATAAAGATCAAGATGTTTGTAATTGTGATTATATGAGTTTGTTTCTTGTTTGATTTATGATAATATGGTTATTAACTTTTGTGTTATTGTATTTATTTTTGCTTGATTTGTGACTAAATGTGTATTATATAATGGTGTGAATTTCTCTTTGATTTTAATTATATAGTTATTTGTTTGTAATTTGATGACATGGTTGTGATGATAGTATATATTGTGTGCTTGTTATGTCACTCTTGTAGATTTTTCTTTTCTAATCTTTGATTATCTAGTATTTAATATTATTAATCCTCATTTGTTATGTTTCGTTTGGGTTTTATTATCTACTAATCAATTTTTGTTTATTGCTACTAACCATCTTTTCTTATCCTATTCAATATTATTACTAATCATTTTGTTTGTCTTTTGCATTCTTTCATTCATGCATTTTCATGTGCTTGCTTGCATATCATTTGTTCAATTACATATCACTACCATGCGCATGCTTCATTTTTAGGTCCTTGGATGCATTTTGCATGCACCTTGACTTGCATCACAGTCATTTTCACATGCACTTTAGAAATTGCATTCATTTTACATGCATCCCAAATTGCATCATGCATTATCTGCATTTGCATGCACCAATGATTTGTATTGTTTATGTGTATCATACATTTACATCAGTATCATCTCTTGCATCTTATATATCTTTTGTTATCAAATCTCAAAGATATCAATCTCTACAAGCTACTAACTTTACTAACTACTACTAACATCTAATATTTATTTTTCTTATCGTTTATATTCAAAACAAATTTATTTATTGCTTATTATTCATATTGTTCATGTTCATTAATCTCTCAATCTCAAGCTATATTTATATCAATACGTACACAATATTATATACCAAATATATAATATATATCATATATATACCAAATTTATACCATATATACACTAAATATATATTATATGTAAATTATGTATACATCATATATATAATATAAAGCTAATATATGTGTGTGTATATATATATACTATTATTCTATGTCTATATATGTTATTCCATATTTTTGTGCTTTATTTACTAACCATTTATTTTTATTACTCTCTATCTTTCATGTCATAAATATTATATTGTTTCAATTTTCAATTTTCTCTCAACCTCTACTCCATAGTATATTATTTATACTCTATATCTTGTTAATTGGATACCATAGCTCTAACATTACCATTCTTTTTATACCATGCTTTATACATACTCGTGTCACTATAATTTATATAACCTTAATCTCTATTCTTCTTACTCCTTTATTTATGTTTCAAATTCCATATTTTATATACTTTTCATTCATTTGTGTCCAATAATTTATCTTCAGGTTTTCTTTTATTTTTCAAGTTATATATTTGTTGATATTTATTTTATTTCAATTCTTTCTTTCTATTCCCATAATCATCCCTTTTAATTCTTAATTTCTTTCTATTTTAATAATGAATTTCATATTAAAATGTTTTTCCTTATTATTTTCTTGTCTTTTTATTTAAATATCTTTATAATTTATTATTCTCAATTTAAAATTTATGAAATATTGTTTTGGAAACATCTTTTTGTTATTTGTTTATATGTTCAAAATTCTTTCTTTCAAGTTCTCATTTCAATTCATTTTTAATCTAAAACATATAAATTCTATATTTTTTTTAATTCAATTACCATTTTAAGCTTTATATTTTGTTCAACTTTCTTTTTGTTGATATTTCTATGAATAATCTAAATTTTCAATTCTTGTTTTAAAAAAAATTTCTTGATTTTAAATTTAATTCCCCTTTTTGGGTTTAATTTTTTTTTACTCTCCTATTTATTATTAATATTGATCCTAATTCATGTCTTCATCAAAATAATTCATATACATTTATTTAATTTTATTGGAATAGTATGCTTGTGTTGTACTTTTATATTGTTTCTGTGCATTCGTAGTAACATTAAATCTTGATTCTTGATCCAACCAAATACAATGTCATATATTCTCTTCACAATAATTTCTTTTACTTGATCTTTTTCAATCATTATTTTGATGATGGTTGTTAAAACCATAAAAAAAAAAACAATAGTTTGTTGTATGGATTTAATCCACCTAAGGTACAAAACCCATGTTTTGAGGCCTAAATTGATGGGTTATTCATATTACAAATTAAGGGTTTTGACATATTTAAACAATTATCACCATAAACTTTCTTAAATTGTTTCCTACAATTCATGATTTTAAAACACAAAAATTTATTGTTTTGAATCTTCTCAATAATTTAAAAATGTCATCATTTTTAAAATAATTAATGGCCTTAAATCTCAATTCTCAAAGATAACAAAGGAGGAGGTGTTTGTAAAAGTGTTTGCCATTCTAACCTTATTTCTCTTTTATTTTTACAAGCAGTGTTTAGGATCACATAATTAAAAATTCTCATGACATGTTTATCATGACTATACCCTATTTATGCCATGTTAACATTTGTCGAGCCATGATTTCCATGACACATATAATTAATAATGTAATGTTTGTCGTGATTACCATGCCATATAGAATTAATGTTATCATATTTACTATTCTAGTTTAGGATATAACATGTTTATGTTTATACATTATTATGATTTACCATGAATGTTATGTTTGTATGATCATGATTGCATTATACTCCATCATATTTGCTATATTCATGCATTTACCATGTTCATGCAAAAATATATAGTGGTGTTGTATGCTTATGTGTATATATTATGCTTGCATTTGCATGCAGTGGTTGATCCAAAATATTACATATCTCTTATAAGCATTGTGTTTGACTAGTAAGTCCAGCCCTACTCAACATTTGGGCAATTTGGGGATGCCTCAAATTATAAAGAGTCTGCTCCTATTGACATCAACATTTGAACACAATTTCTTTATCCTATTGGCAAATTTGGTTCCAAGCGAGGGATTTGAGTTTGCCTAGTTCCTAATTGGACAATTTCTAGGGTGAAATGAGTGGCAACTCCATGTTTCTCCTGATTGGGTTTTAGGGTTGTGAGTTCATTTATGTTGTCATGGTCTTCAAGTATTTCACTCAATGTCCCTCTATTTTCCCATAATAAGAAAAAAGGATCGTGATCCAAATAATGTCAAGTCAATATGCAGATGTCAACACAGCAGTCACATCTCCTCTCTGATGCTTTCGAAATAATGGCAACCCCACTGGCGATTGGAGAGAAGTGATGATTTCAAAATAGACTACCTATATTATGTAATACCTAGCTACATGGTTCCTATGACACTACATTTCATGCACTACACTTGCACATTTCTACCATAGTCCTTACACCCTAGTGTACCTATGGTTGTTCATAGCCGCAAACGCACAGAGTCGCCCAAGTAGTAAAAATATCGATCCTACAAGGAGTGGATGTTGATTATTGAATTACTCTTTATGTTTATTTGTTTACACAATTGAATGAAGTTACTGCTAAAAATTTAATCTAACCTAGAAAACACAATTAAACGACTATAGAATTTATCAATTAAATGAATGTTAGGGTTTTTATCCCCGACTCAATTTTATCTAAATGTATGTCAATCCCCTTATCACTTATAGATTTATTCCATTTCCTAAGTAGTTTTAGACATATGAAAGTTTCTCCCGAGCACTCACATAATTTATTGATTATAATAACTACTTAGTGATTAGCTTTCGCTACTCAAGTAATTAATTACTCTCAATATTGAAGCGAATCTTTTCAAGGAATATTAACAACCAAACCATCTGCCAGCCAATTTGATTAAATTAATAGATTATTATTTTATTCTCAATAAGGATCTTCTTCCGATCTCACCCTATTGTTTAATTCAATTCTAAGGGTGATTAGTCCTTGAAAAGCATTAAGTTCAATAATAATCATGGATTATAGATTTTGTGTGAAGAAATTTAACCAATTAAGTCCATACTTGAGTCGAGTTAAAAAATCCCAACAACTAATTTAGCTACTCATGGCAATTAAAAAGAGAAAAGAAGAAGTATAATTGAAAATTACAAACACAAGCATTATATTATATTAAATAAAGTACAAAGAATAATTAGAATGACAAAACCCCTTTTTATTTTTCCTCTCTTGAATATGATTGCAATTGTTCTACAATCTTCTACTCTTGATAATCCTTATGTAGATAACAAAATCATAATGAAAATAAAATAAAATTGCTCTTGTTGAAAATAAAAGAGAATTCAGTTATTTTCCAGCCTAGACAGCCTCCCAAAAAGAGGCAAAATAAAAATATTTATAATCGTTCTCTCAAAGCACTAAAAATCCTTCTTAAATTTAAGTTCCAACCATCATGCACGACCATGCATACTGGAAATGCAAAAAAATTAAGGAATTAGGTACATCCTGCACAGCTATGTGCACAACCATGCATACCAGGTGCACAGCCATGCGCACCCATGCATAAGCAGGCTTAGCTTTCTTCGGATTAGGTACAGCCTTGCATACCTATGTGTATAGCCATGCACAACCATGTATCTATAAATCTCTACAAGGTTATCTTTTTGAGCTCAGGCACAACCGTGCTCCACCATGTGCACAGCCGTGCTCCACCATGTGCACAGCCGTGCAGGCTTCCCTGTCTTTTTTTCCATGGAGATTTTGACCTATCCTCTTCAAGTTCTTGCTTAGATTCCACTTGCATTGATTCCAACTTAAGCACACATAGCCATTCAACATAAAAAGCGTCAAAATTAAACAAAATCAATCAAAATTTAAATAAAATTATAAATTTAAATAAACCTAAGTTCAAAGGAATTTAAGTAAATAATGCTAATATTCAAAACTATTCTAGACATTTTGACACTTAAAACTTAACCAATTAGTGCTCAAAATCTAGTATTTTTTGCACTTATCAACCTTCTGTGCACTGGATCCCTTAACTCCATTCAATTTAAGAAAAAAGGTGCGCAATTTTTACCACTTTGAAGCAAGTGAAGCCAATTTGTTGGATTTTTTCTATCTTGTATCGGAAATATTAGCTATAAGCCTAACTTATCCTATAAAGATAAACTAGTAAAAATCTCCATTAGGATCCCAATCGGCTTTGTATGTTACCCTGCCCCAGTTTTATCTATTTGACCAAACATTTATAAGTGATATGACGTTTTTAGTTCCTATTACCAATTAGTATCATTCTATTTGCCTTCATAGACGTTGCATACTAAGTTTCTGTCATGATGCTCATTAGCCTTTTGCAAGCTCAATGTATAAGGATAAGTTTAAATCATGTAACCTAGTCTATATAGCCTTTAAAGGCTTTCAATTATAATATTTGTTATGATATATTCTATGAAATGTCGTCCATTTATTCCTCTCATATCAAAAGGGCAAACCAAGGATCCTAATTGGTTTGTGAATGTTTACTATAAAAGAAACAAATGGTTAACCTTTAAATGAATCTTGTATATTTTATGAAAAATGTATCAATTGTTGATATAGTGAACATGAAATTGAATCCCTTTACATAAATGGGTGCACATGGGCTATGGACATCATTTGTGACCTAGTAGGATGTACTTTACATTGATAACATACATTTATTATGATTACATAGTCATTCTATAGTTTATCATGTGTATCTTATCTTTATAAGCGGCCCAGTCAAAGTGCAGATCCACTGTCCCCCATTGATCATGGATCAAAAACCACATAGGAAAGAAGTGAAGAGACCTTGTGGAGAAATAAGGTTAGAAGAGAGAGATTGCCTATGTTTGGTTTATTCTCTGTGCAGAAAATAATAACCCATTTGCTTATTGATTTATTCATTTTATACAATTTTCATGTATAGATTCATTCATGTAGATACATTTTTTAGCCTACATTCTTTTTTAACCATTCTTTATTCTTTAATAAGGCTTTGCATATCCACACCATGCATATGTGCTTATCATATTTTTTTGTAGGGACATAGCATGCATACACTCCATTCAATTCTATTATATAATAACTCAATAATTTTATAGAGTCATAGCTCCACAAAAGCCATTTCATAGAAAGTGGAAGCAGGATAGTTCTTAAAATAGATTAGTCCATTATATTAGTTATAGTGACAATACCAAAATGGCTTATCAAACTAAATTTGGAGATATGAGGATGCTGTAAAAGAGAGCATTTATAAGTTATTCACTAATAGCGCCATAACTGTTATCCTCCAAGCTTAGATAAAAGCTATTATTAATTAAACTATCAATTCTAGAGACGATCGTATTATTAAGGGAACTATTAATGAAGCTTCTAGTTTTGTCAATCTAAGAGTTGACAAAAAAAAAGATGTTATGTAGACTTCACCTCCAATTAAAGAGGATGACAAGTACTATCAAGCTTTGAGCGGAGCGCCATGATAGCTTCCTACAAAACTAACTAATCTAACTAAATATTAACCATTAGAGGAGGTCAATAAGCTAGACAACAAGATAGCCCAGCTTAAATAAAACTCTAAAAATTACAAGGATTTAATAGATTTAGCATTCTTAAGGGAAGAGCCTTTGCCTGATGATTTTAAGTTCCAAACTTTGCCAAGTTTGAGGCAATATACTATTTTCATACTAACCTCCTATCACCAATCTCTGCGTTTTCCTCCCCTGTATGTAGCAGGCTGCAGATTAGAAGGGAACTATTTTGAGCTACTCGGTTGCAACTAAACTAACATAATCATAGAATGTCTACTTTTTCTTCAACTTATTGGATGAGTGACCAAGGGCTTGGTTCTTTGATTTAAAGGATGAGATTAATAATGATTAGTTGCTACTAACTCAAAAATTAATCAAGCAATATGAGCACAATATTTAGATCGATGTGACCAAACCATACTTGGAAACTATAAAATAAAAGCTCAGAGTGACATTTTTAGAATATATTGTTAGGTGGCGCAATAAGGCTACATAAATAAGGATATGCCACTAAAAATAAGTAGATTAAAATGGTAGTCAAGGGAGCCCTTCCTCACTTAAAGAAGCATATACTTTATACACATGATCTTAAAGCATCATGCAAGAATTAGAATTGAATTAAAATGAAGAGTCCTAATAACCTAAAGCCCCATACCAAAGACCTTAAGCCAACAAACTAAACCAAACCGCCTTTGCCTGTACTGTTAAAGTTAACTATCAACGTTGTTACCCAACCATCTAAAAGATACTTTAACTTCAACCTACCCCTCTCCAAAGTCTACCAAAATAAAAGGACCTCCTCAAACCACTCTAAACTAAGCCACTATTCCTACTTCTTAATCCTAACCTTTTCTGCCATTATCATCAAATCCCAAGGCAAACCATTGATGAATATAGGATAATCAAGAATAAAGTTCAAGATCTAATTGATTCTAAGAATTTTAAAAACCCAAAAAAGGGACCTAAAGTTAAAACCAACGCTCTCCCAAATAACCTAGCCATGCCATAACCACTATCACCAAGAAGTAACACAATTTTATTAGGTCTTCTTGAGGACTATATTGCACTTTATTCAAGATATAATTGAAACTAAAGAGGAGAAAGAGGCTAGAAGAAGAAAGAGAAATGTTAATATTGTAAGAATATGAATTCTTAAGCTTAGGATTCAAGCAAAGAAGGAGTTTGGATCCTTTGGACCCTCTAAAGTATCAGTATTAGTACTTACTTAGAAAGCCTTTCCTAAATATACATTAAGGGCCTATCACTCTAACCAATTGGGGTAGGGAGTTTGGTGATGTGATTCCTTCTCAACCTAAAGAAGTCATATAATACCCTGGACCTTTTAATTTAGAAAAAGTGCAAATAGAAGAGAGGAAACCTAAATTTTGGGATTTGTTGGAATAATCCTCTAGTAAATATGATTATATTATGAAGTATGTTGCCTTACCATCATCTAACATTCCCATGGAAGATATTGTGCCCATAGGTTGGGTAAGGAATTTGATGTGAAAGACAAGCTCATAACAATTAGATGCAATACAAGCTGCAAGTTATGCATATAGAAATTTAGTATGATTCTAATAAGAATAATAATGAGAAGAACAATAAAGAGAAGCAGTTATTAATTGAGGCTCATATCAACATTTAGGAAGATGAAGATAAGGAAAATATTTTAAAAATTGAGAATGAGGAAACAAAACCAAGTAAAATGAAGAAAAAATAAAAGGAAGTTGAGCATTCAATTACCACATGAAGTCAAACACGTGAGTAAAAGTAGAAAAGTTTACTAGCCTCCTAAGAAAAAAAGAAAGGGAGAAAGATAAGATAAAAGGAAAAGAAGTAGTAAAAAAAAGTGAGTCAACAATAATAATGGAAGAGGATGATATTGTCTTGAAGCAATTGAATGAGACATAAGTACAAGCTAGTATTTAAGATCTTCTTATGGCACCAAAGAAGCATCAAAATACCTTAGCCAGAGCCTTAGACAATGCCACAATATCAATAGACGTCTCACGTGGAGACATGATGGCATTGTTAATTAAGACATTTATTAATGTTATCACCTTTTCTTACAATGATTTACCACCTGAAGGAATAATGCATGGTAGGCCCCTTATTAAGAGGGCTTTTTTTGTTATGGTTAATGATGTGTGCATACCACAAGCATACCGATCGCTCAAGTAATATAGTGGATAAGTAAAGTGTTGTTCCCAAAAAGATAGGTGGTAGGTATTAATTCGCTTGACTAATTACTAATCTAAGCTAATCAGTTAAGTTTATGAAAAAGGAAATTAAACTAAAACAAAACAAAAATAAATTCAATTTAACTTAAGAAAATAATATTTCCTTTCACTCGGATCCTTTGCCAACATTATTATCCTAACCTAACCAAGAGTCGTGCATATGATGCTACCACTTAATTTCATATAATTCTTTCTTAAACAATTATAAGGTTGACTAGTTAATTTAATTACTAATTAAAACTTATGGACTCTTACCTTGCTAAGATTAACTGAATAATTCCTTAACTAAGCTTAAGCACAAAAGGTAAATATGCAGTACTAACATTCAATAAATATTTTCACTTATTATTAAAGTTAATAGACTTTGTTTTAGGTCATTAATTATTAGTCTCCTCTCGATCTCAAAATACTTAATCAATAGCAATTCAATTGTAAAATATTGATTATGTAAGCTATATTATCTCTCAATCTTAATATACTTAAAAATATTCAAATATGTATACTGAATTAAAAAGCACAATATTAAGCACAAAAACAAAATCCATATGCAAGAAAAATTATTGAATTAGATTAAATAAAAATTAAGGTTCATAACATCACCAAGCTACTAGATAACTCTAGCACATAAAATGCTTAGCTACTCATGTTAATGAATACAAAAATGCAAATCATGGTAGCTTTAGCAAACATAATAATAGAATAATAAGAATAAGAAAAACTCCTTAATTCCCCTTTTTGAATAATGGTCTTTTAGTCTAGCTCCTCTTTTACAATCCTGTAGTCTATACTTATAAATCTAATGTGAAGTGAATGTTTATAAATGGTGATGGATGTTTTGAATGATGTTTGAGTGATCTAGATTATAATCTCCATGCCTATAAGATCCTTTGTATAAACCAATTTGTCCTTGTTGAAGTAAATACGATAGAGCCTTGGAAAGTTGAATTGGTGTAGGATTCAATTAGGTCTGCATAGCTATACAAAAACCTTACACACTGTTCAACTATCTTGCACACTCATGCAAGCTATCAAGGAATGTATTTTAGCTATTGGATCATGTTTGCAAGGCTATGGACGAACTCCAACATTCTTTCATTGCTTGATTTAGTTTCCTTGAAGTCATCATTGCATCTAAATCAATTTTTAATCATATAAACCTTGCAAAATATGAAATTAATATCAATGTCTAGTATGGACTTTTAAGCCTTATTGAGGTCTGTCAATGTTTTGTATAGGCTCAAGCCATATTAAGGCTCATCAATGCTAGTATAGACTCTTGGACCTTATGAAAGTCCAACAATTTTACTAGTTTATTATTAGTTAAGAATTTTCTTATTGTGGCTATATATGCCATTTAAGCATGCTAGCAAAATTTCTGCATACCATTTTGATTTTAAAATCTTTTCTAAATTCAAGAATCTCTTATGACCTCTTTTTATTGTTCCATTATCAAACCAAAATGCAACAATAGCCTTTGCCTTGGTCTAAGTACAACCAATTATTTTAAACTATTTTTTTTGTATGCCTATAAAAGGAATCGCATATTTATCTTTATGCCTTAAAAAAGAAAAGATTCATTCACATTAGGGGTAAGCAAATAAAACTAGAAGACTGATCCGTCAATCAAAAATCAAAAAATCAATCCAAAAAGGTTAACTAAACCAGTAAGCTAAGTTTTGGTTTGGTTTTTAAAACCACTTTAGTAAATAATATTTTGGTTTAGCTTTCTGATTGTATAAAACAATGGTTAAACGACCTAACAGAATATATAAAAAATATTCTAATTAGATGGTTAAATAAGTCATAAACTATAAAATAAATTTAATACTTAGAAAATGTGTTAAAAAAGATTACTAAAGGAAGAATTTGATCTACTGCTTTAGAAGTATAAACAAAGTCTATTTGTTCGAACTATACATACTCCTTTTGGTCATACATATATATATATATATATATGATACATGTTATGATAAAGCTTTGTAAATCTCTCTTAAGCATCTGCACAAGTCAATTAATATTTAATGAATTCATGATAAATGAGGCTCTCACCATACCAATCATTTAACATATCAAATACCAATTTTAAGCACAAAGCACTGAAAATTATATTAATATCTCTGATGCTTCTCAACTAAAAGAGAAATTAATAGATTAAATCTTGTATCCATAACATAATTAATCTTTCAATTTAATCACATGTGCAACTAGATCGATGTGGTAGGATTGTCCTTTATAATGATCAAGACTAGTAAGCCCAATGGTCCATGCATTATCCATGTATCGGTAGAAGATTCAGCAGCTATCGTAGCTCTTGCTTCCTCAGGCAGAACTCCGACTTGAGGAGTTACTTGAAATGCTGCCAAGATATCAACATCTTTGGTTTCATATACAGAAGTATAATTAGTCAATTTTTAATCTTTAACACCAACCTTAAATCTAAAACTTGCTTTAGCCTCTATTTGTGATGACATAAGTCCCTCCCTACAAGTCATGAATTATGAATTTGCACAACAATAAGGTCTACTCGACATGAATTAAAAGTTGATGAAACCATTTACAAGAACCGTTCACAAAGTTATCAGCCAATATTATCAGCTAATCTGGATTTTTGTTATTAAACTATGGTATTTGGTTCATGAAACACATCATTATTGTATACTCTTTCATATATAAATAGGAAAATGGTCCCATTTATCCTCAACTATTGGCCAATTTTTTAAATAATCATATCTTTTAATGTGTATCAATTTAGACAATTAACTTTTTGACTTCTTTCAATTTTATATAACGTTCAATTGGCATGTGTAATTGATGATGTGGCTTGCTGACGTGTCAAAGATAGTGCTGATGGGGCAATTAGGGGTGAGCAAAATTAATTGAAAACTAAATCGGTTCAGTTCAATTTAAGTATTAAAAAATTTTAGTTCAGTTTTTACTTTAAAGAACCTATACGCACCCCATTTTTTTTATTCTTGAAGGGTTGCAAAATGGGATAGGATCATTGTAATATCGGGGCACACAAGCTAATGGTGACCATCTACCGATTTGTTATTGATTTGTGGGAGGGTCTGCTTAAGTAGGTCTTGTAGATTGGAGTCGCCACTCAATTTAAATCGGGAGAAAGTGAATTAAGAATCAACTTTCCTAACTAGAGATTCCAAGTTCAGGGGCTAGGAGTTACTTATCATGTTTCTTATTATACATTGCTTAATTACCCATTATTTCACTCTAGTTTCAGTTTAATGATGCATTTACCATATTGGATTGTTAGTTGATTTAAATTGAAAATTAAAATGCGAGATAATTGGATTGACGAGCATACATCACAAAATAGATAGATGATCAAGCATTCATTGTCACACCCGTACTCTACTATGGGTACATTTGCATACATATTACATTGCATTTATATATATATTGGTTAAGTTTAAGAATAAGTTACTATATATATATAGTTAGACTAGTGTATCGGGTTAAGCCGTGATTTGTACTCGATCAAAGAGCAAGAATTTTTGAATTTTGATGTAACTCGAAATTAGTAAAATTATGAGAATAAAAGGGATTAGATTTAAAAATAAAATAAAGAGTGAGATTTAAAAAGTATAGAACTATTTGGACTCAATTGAAACAAATATACGTGCTAAAATGCAAAATTGGAAGCTTAAGGATTTATAAAAAGTTAAAGCTTATCATTAAGGGTCAAAGGGGTATTTTACCTTCTAATTGTCCTAAGGTGAAGTCTAGAAACCCCCTTTTACTTATCTTATAAGGAAAAATTCGTGGCTTTAGAGAAAGAGAGAAAGAGCC
>CATIWM010217283.1:0-13342 GCA_949671775.1 Mallotus repandus
TATTATGGACTTAATTGTAAACATTTACAATCTTCTCCTTTTTAACATTAGAATTAATACCACACATATCTCATATATTTCTCATGTCTATATGTTATGCATGTTATGCAAATAATGTAATTTATTAGGTGGGCGTTACACTTGCAGTATTGGATCCATATTCCATTCAGTATCAGACGACCCAGATGTTCAATCTTCCACCTCAGTCTTCAACTCGCTTGATTTTCGGCTTTAAAATCGAATTAGAATCCTTTCTCGAAGTCATCCCGGGTGTAGACATGAGAGAAGTTCATTAGCCTCGGATGATGGCCCTCTATTTGTATGCTTAATTTTTGCTAGTTTTCTTTTTTGAAAACTGTGATTCAAGAATCCACCACATCTTGGGCCAAGTGGAAGCAGGATGCAACCCTTTCCCTTTCATCTTAGTAGAAACTATCATCGGGCTAGACAACTTCATGTCAACTGGGGATTCTCTGGAAGTCTACTGTTATTAGAGGTTAGTCTTATTCTCTTACCTCTATATTCTATCGTTCTGTCATTTTCATGTGCTATATTTACTGTTCTTGCAGATGTGGCTTCATAAAAAACTAAGACTATTAGAACCTCCATAAAACATTACGCGCTATAGAGCCAAGCATTGTAGAACCAAAAGGTTGCATCCCATACTAGAAGATGTCCACGGATGGTTGTCAACATTCCCTGATACTCTGATCTGATGGGTATGTCTATGGTAGAGATTGAAACATGTAACCCTTCGTTCTTACTCTTATTATGTTCCTGTAGCTGGCCTCCATTTTGCTAGGTTCTATAATCTTGCCCGTCTCTGCTGCCAATATAGAATGAAATAACTGATTCCAGAGGTTGTGCACAAATTCGAGCTAGGGCCTCTTTTTGAATAACTTGGTAACTACTTGGCCTCAAAGAGCCATCCAGAGGAACATAGACTACAACAGAGATCCATCCACCGATGATCAGTACAAGGCGTGGATTCAATTGCAACAAATAGAAAGAAATGAGTTTACTAGAAATAAAAGGGTAAGAGAGTTGCAGGCATCGAGTGCTCAGAATGTTCATCAAAAGAAAAGGAAATTAAATTAGGTTACGAACTAAGTCATTATTTTCCTTTTTGTTAAATATAATTTCCTTTCGTAGTTAAACAGTTTGTAATAGACACTTAACGTAATGTTTAACAGTAATTAGAACAATCTGCTTCATTTAACTTAAGCACAATATGCATATACATTTTGCTTCTGACATATCTCATGTCGATAGTTGGCTTGCCCTTACAAGTTTTCTAACTAACCATTTTTCCTCTCTCTCTCTCCTTTTGTATGTCCTTGACTTTTGCCTAGATCGTCTCTTCAAGGTTTTCAATCTAGTAGGACTTTTTTTTTATTCTCTTCCTTTTTAGGTCTCTAACTTTTGCCTAGACAACCTCTTTTTGAGGTTTTCTCTCTATAGAGACTTTTATAGAAAGTACTTCTTGAGCTTATCCAGATTGATAAACTCTCTGAATTTGTTCCCTTCCAAGTCAGATAAAGTAGTAGCGCCTTTGGAGAATAACTTCTTCACCACATAAGGGCCTTCAAAATTTGGCTTAAACTTCCCTCGAGGATCAGTCATTATCGGCCTAGTCAGCTTCAAAACCAAATCACCCTCTCTAATCTTCCTAGGCTTGATTTTCTTGTTGTAGGCTCGAGCTATCCTTTTCTGATACAGCTATGAAGGATACATGGCGTTCATCCTCTTTTCATCCAATAATGTGAGTTATGCTAAATAGCTCTCCATCCGCTGGTATTCAGGGATTTTAGATTCCAAAAAGACCCTTAATAATCGAATCTCAACCTCTACTGGCAATACAACTTCACTCCCATACACTAAGGAGTATGGAGTGACTCCATTTAACATTCTAGTAGTGGTTTTATATCCCCATAATGAAAATTGTAGATGGTGGGCCCAATCCTTGTAATTCTCAAGCGTTTTGGACAAGATCTTCTTCACATTCTTGTTCGCAGCTTTTACCGCACCATTCACCTGTGGTCTATATGAAGATGATATATAATGCTCAATCTTGTATTCCTTCAGCAGTGTAGCTGTTTCCACTCTAAATTGAACACCATTGTCAGTGACGATGTGATGAGGCAATCCGTACCTACAGATTATATTTTTTTCGATGAATCTTGCCATCTGTTTCGAGCCAACAATAGCGTAGGACTCGGCTTCAACCCATTTGGAGAAATATTTGATTGCCACCACAATGTATCAATGATCATTCGATGCTTTCAGCCTTATCTCCCCTATAATATCAATTCCCCAGACTACAAATGGCCAAGGAGAAGTCATTCCTTGGAGCTTCATTGACGGCAGATGGCTGACATCACCATAAGCTTAACAGTTATAGCATTTCTTTACAAACTTGACATAATATACTTCTATAGTCAGCCAGAAATAACCTTAATGAGCTAATTTCTTTGCCAGGATCATTCCATTCAAATGTGGCCCGTATACCCCTTCGTGCACTGCCTCCATGAGTTTCTGAGCTTCGCCTCTATCAACACATCTCAGGTGGACCCCAGTCAACATTCTCTTATACAACATCCCATTATAACTGATGAACTGTCATGACAACATTCTCAAAGACATTCTTTCCTTATTCTCAGCATCCTCAAAGAACTGCCCGATCTTTAAATACCATTGTAAGTCATAAAACCAAGGCTTCTCAGCAACATCAATAGGCATGACCTTTATTTCTTTATAACAGGGGCTTTGGGATTTTGCTAGAATCAAGGGTTTAACTTTCATTCGTTCCCTTCTTTCCCATATTGAAGTCAATATAGCTATGACATCCGTTATCTGATTCTCTTCTCTCAATAAATGAACAAATCTACACTAGGTGAAAGATAGCAAGATAGTAGCCAAATAATCCCAATACAAGCTCATTTCACAACCAGCATGGAATCCCCATATATGGTGACATCTTCTGCCCCCATACTATGCAATGCTTCCAAACTAAAGATACAAGCCTAATACTCAGTTTGGTTATTTGTTATTTCAAACTCAAGCCTTTTCGCTATTGGGATCATTTCTCCTTTTAGCGTGATCAAAATTACATCGATGCTTGGTCCTCAATTATTAACTGCCCCATCAAAGTACATTCCTATCCTTGAACTTCTATTGCCCCTAGATGCTCATTGGGAAAATCCAGTTCCCAATCCTGTTCGTCGGCTATAGGGTTCTGAGCCAAAAAGTATGCTACTGCTCTTCCTTTCACCACTTTCTTCGCTACGTGGTCTATATCAAATTTTGTGAGTAGAACTAGCCATCTGGCCAACTATCCCATAAACGACGGTGTCTGCTAGAGGTACTTGAGAGGATCATGTTTGGAAATTGCCTGCACTCTATAAGACTGGAAGTAGTGACAGAGCTTCTTTGTTGCCCAAATTACAGCTAAACATGTCTTTTTTGCCAAACTGTAGTTGGCTTCATATTGCAACAGCTTCTTACTTATATAATACACTATGTGTTCAACCTTCCCTTCTCCCTCTTAAGCTAACATTGCACCAATAGCATCCTTCTCGATTGCTAAGTACAAGATTAAGGTTTTACCAGACTTCGGCGGTTGCAAGACTGGAGGATTCATCAAATAATATTTAATAGCTTCAAAAGCTTATTGACACTTGTCATCCTAGATCACTGGTTGATTTTTCCATAAAAGCTTGAAAATTGGCTCGCAAACAGTAGTCAACTTGGCTATGAATCTACTAATGTATTTTAACCACCCAATGAACCCTCTGACTTCTTTTTCAGTTCTCAGTGCAAACATTTCCCTGATTGCTTTGACTTTATTTGGGTCCACTTCTATCCCCTTTTAGCTAACAACGTGTCTTAGCAGTTTCCCGGATGTTACTTCGAGGACACACTTCTTTAGGTTTAATCTGAGATTGTACTTCTCTGCCCTCGCTAAGAATTTATCTAGAGCTCCAAAGTGCCCTTCTCTGATTACAGACTTCACCATCATATCATCCACATACACCTCTATCTCTTTGTGGGTCTTGTCATGCAATAAAGTAGTAGCCATCGTCTGATAAGTGGCTCCTGCATTCTTTAAACCAAACAGCATGACCGTGTAACAGTAGATGCCCCACTCAGCAGTGAAGGATGTTTTCAACTTATTAATCATTGCCATCATGATCTGGTTGTATCCTAAAAAACCATCAATAAAGGAGTACATTATGCTCGAGGCCGCACTATCAATAATTGTGTCAATGTGCGGTAGTGGAAAGTCATCTTTTGGGCAAGTCTTGTTCAAATCTCTATAATCCACACACATTCTAACCCTGCCATCTTTCTTAGGGACGGGCACTATGTTTGCTAGCTATTGAGTGTCCTCCACTACTTCAAAAAACTTTGCCTTTAGCTGCTTTTCAACTTTTTCCTTGACTAAGAGAGCCCATTCCGGCCTCAACCTTTTTTTCTTCTGCTTAACCAGTGATATGTGAGGATACGTAGGGATTCTATGTTCTGCAATTTCCTTATCATCACCCGACATATCCTTATAACCTTAAGCAAATATTTTCTGTCTTCTTTTTAACGTTTCTTTCATTTTCTCTCTCTCATCATGAGTTAAATCAGAAGCAATTAATATATTTTTAAGGTTATCATTTATGCCTAGATTAAATGGTTCAGTTTGCGTGGAATTAATGTCAAATATATGCATAAAATGATCATCACAAACAGAATAACCATAAGGAAACACATCACACAAATAAGCAAAATCAGACTTCATTGTATTCATTTTGGAAAAGAATAAGTCATTAGTTTCAAATAAAGTAGCAAGTAAAATATCAAAGTCATCATAGAAAAGATCAATGACGGAATTCAGGACATAGGTTTCGAGATTCAGATTCTTGTCCTGACCGTTGGTGTCTTTCAACTCCGGAGCAGCAACATCCTCCTTAGGCTCTTCTTTGGCAACTATTAGCTCTTCCATAAGAACCTCTGTAGGATCAGCCTTCTTTACCCCATCCACATACTCGGCGAAGATCTCAAACCCTGGAATTACCTCTCCCGCCATCAGAAGAGGTTCAGGAGCTCCATTATAGAGGTAATTGGTGCCTTGTCTTAAAAAAGTCTCCCACAAAGCCTTTTTCTTTTTAGCATTAACCCCATCCTCTTCTTTTTTTAGTTGATCCTAAATCTCAAAGCCTTCCTCGGAATCACCATCCTTGTGATATCCCAACCCCTACTTTATAATCAACGTTTCATGTTCCACATGTCTTGGCATGCCTTGCTGGTTCTTCCCTAGTCCTATACTAGGAAGGAAATCTATGGTGCGCATCATATTTAGAACCTTCTTACTTATTTCAGCCTCATAAATCATACAAACCTTAAAGTTGGGGCTTATAGGAATCTCCTTAGGAGTTAGTTTCAGAGCAGTTACAACAACCTCAGTTTCTGCGGAGATAGTGATAACCTTGTTCTCAGGTGGGAATTTTATCTTTTGGTGAACGATGGATGGTACACCACCCAGAGGATGAAACCACGACCTTCTCAACAGGATAACGAAGGTTATGGGAGTGTCAATCACATGTAAATCAACCCAAACCTCAATAAGTCCCATTTTGACCAATGCTCTGAATGTCCCCTCAATGGGCCTCTTTGTATCGTCATAAGCCTTGATGGCCACCTTAGAAGGTTTCAGGTCTGCTACAGTCAGTCCTAACTTTTATAGGATTTTTAGTGGGCACATATTAATGGCAGAGCCATTGTCCACCATTACACAACAAGTCATCTTTCCCTTCAATGAACAAAGCCTTATGGTGGTCCCTTCGTTCTAGAGGTAGGTCATCATCAGAAAACACAATGGCTCCTTGAGGAGTCTCCATTAATGAGCCAACTATTTGCTCAGGTGTGCAGCCTATAGAGATCTTCCTCTGATCCAAAGCCAAAACCAGTGCTTCCCTATGATCTCTAGAATGCATGAGTAGCTCTTACACACTAGCGATAACTTCTTCTTTCTTTGCCTCTTATTTTAAACTTTCCACCTTTTCTGATTCATGTTCAATAGATGCAATTTCTTTTCCTTTTCCTTCAACCTTTCCAACCGGATGACTCTTTCTTCCTTCATCATTCTCCCACAAATCAATCTATCCCTCGCCTTCATAATCTGAGCTCCAGATATCTAACACACATATGGCAAGCTCTAAAGGTAGTTCATTCTGGTTTAGGTTGTTTAGCTCAGGTTTTTGTGACTCAGGAGTGGCGTTAACAAAGGAATTGAAAACTTATTCCTCTGTCAGGCTGGTATTAATCATAAGGATAGGTGTATTTAGAGGTGGGGTAGTTTGATAGTTTAGTAAAGGATTATTTTGTGTGTTTGGCTTTAGGGTCTCGGGATCCCTGATTTTGCCTACATCAATTAGGTCTTGAATCTCATGCTTCAACCAGGAATAATTATCGGTATCGTGTCCAATGGTCTGGTGAAATTTACAGAAAAGTTTTGGGTTGGCATTTAGCATGGGTTATTGTAAAGGTATGGGTCGTAGCAGGTTTTTCTCAACTAAGTTCTCAAGAACTTTAGGGAGGGGCCGCCCTAGGTTTGAAAACCTCTGAGGCTTTCTGACAGAGTTAATTTGCACACTTGGGCCCGGCTGTCTGATAGTATTAATCTAGACATTACTGGTTGGACCAACTCCATCCTTGCCCTCAGATCTTCAACTGAAAAATCTCTTTTCTTGAGCTAAGTCTGACTCCTTCTGGACCCCAAACCTATACAGTTCTTCAAAGTTATAGATCCCAGATCTTTCAGCTTTCCAGATAGTGTTGAGACACAACCTTCCATTACTAGCATCAACTGATTTAACTCAGCAGGTCTATGCCTCATTTGTGCCAACTTTCCCCTCCAATGAGTCAGGTAGTCAGTAAAGGACTCATTGAATCTCTGTTTGGTGTTCTACACATCACTTAATGATACTTCTAATTGGATGTTAAGGCAATATTGCTTTACAAATGTAGCACATAACTCTTTCCAGTCAGATTGGACATGTGGTTCCAAAGTGTAGTACCAAAGGATCGGTGCGCCTTCTAGTGACTTGGGGAATTATTTGACTATCTAAGCTTTAGTCAATTCTGTAGTGTACGTCACATATTGCTTTAGGTGCAAATGTGGGTCCTCCATCCCAGAGTACTTTTTCATGTTGGGAAATTTAAACTTTTGAGGTAAGGGATCATCCTCTTTGTCTAGGTTCAGATAAGTGTAATCCATCAGAGCATCCATGCCCTTTTCCTTCATCATTAATTGCATCTGGGCCATGGCCTTGGTTATATTCTTGGCCCAGTCATACTGTTCCACACTCTCTGTTTGGCCTAAATTCTTCCAACCTACTGGATCAGCTAGCATAGCCATGTCATCCTCTTCCCTTGCTCTCACCGAAATTTCTGTGTCCAGATCAATTGGGATGGTCGGTTGCACCGACTATTTTTTGTGATTAATTTGGTTATTTTCCCATCATCTCTCTCATCATGGATCGAGTTTCAATAATCATTTCATCTTTCAACTATGCCTTAAAAGCCTTAGGATCAAAACCACTTGCCATTTCTATTCCTGAATTTCTAACTAAGTGACCAGAACTAGAGCAGGTCCACACAGATGAACTTGAGGGATTTATAATTGCAAATTCATGGGTTAGAACTATGCATGATATGTATGCATGATATGCAGGTTCATTTCATTATCTAAAGCAAAAAGAAAATAAACATACTTAATTTACTCATAATAGAGAACAAAGCACGAATGTATCAAAATGATAACCTCCACCCTTATTCCTCCTACACAAACATTCATTGGTGAGTTTCTTATCCTAGGATTATTGGCCTGGGTTTTAATTATCAACGGGGGATAACAAAATCAATGTATGTGAGAAACTCTCGAAATGATTTAAACAAGTAATGAATCCTCTAAATAAATCCAAAGTCCATTCTTAACGGACCAAGAATGACATCAAGGCCTACCTTGTTAAGATCCATTTAAAATGGGCCAAAATGTGGGCATGATAGGCCCGTTTTGCCAATATCCACTTAGAATGGGTTAAAAGTGGGCATGAGAGGCCCATCTTGACAAGGTTTGCTTGCAACGGGATTAAGTTTTATTTTAAGGATCCATTAGAGGGCATAAAGCACATGCATTTGGGAGAATGTTAAGGAAAATTGCTAAGTCACTACATGAGCTTGAGTCTTGGGTAGTAGGCTTTAGCTCCCACAACGATATACACCCATACACGTTTCCCCACTTAAGGGTCCAAACAACGCAGATAGTACGTGTCATGAGTGATAATAACCACATATTCCACCACCAGGTTTGAGTGAAACATAGGCAGTAGAATAATGATTATTATCGGGCTAATAGGGACTGAAGTGCTCATTGTGCGGAAAGAGTGTAGTGAATGCAACAGGATGCAAAAGAAATAAAGGAATAATTAAAGATGATAAATCCCAAAATACTTGGAATCAGTTTCTCTATCCTCAGTTGAGTCGCCACTATAGGCGGTAGGGTTTAGCGCGCACCCAAATGTTGGTGACCACCGCATTGTGTGGGCTCAGGGCCCACTAAAAAATACAAAAATAGGTCTTAAGCCTAAACGGAGATGAAGTCACCACCCGAATAAAAATCGGGACATACTTATATGGCAACTGGATTCCACGGAGGTTCCTAGAAGCTGTCATCAGAGAACGAGTTCGGAAACTAGGTATGGACTTTTGAATGGCCACTCGACCTTGCAATCAGCCTCCATTTGTATTTCGTGTTTTATTACCTTCAATTATTCAATTATTTCTTTATTAACATGCAAATTATAATTGCTTTTAATTAATTGTCAAATTTTACATTAATGTCCAAGTTTGCGCATTAATCTCATTTCATGGATTTAAGTCCCAACAATCATCGAAAATAATAATTTACAACCATTCATTCCGAATAGATGGGGGAAGGATTAAGGATTACAATACTTTACTTTAAATAGGAGAGAAATAAACAGAAAATATACCAAAAATAAATCCTAATATATAGATAATATATGAAAAATAAACCAGAAATATACTGAAAATAAACTGTCACAAAACCTCTCAATAACTAATTAAAGGGATTGATCTCCTATAAATGGAGAATCAGTCCAGATTCCTGCAATAAAAAAATCAATCTCCCGAAGTACAAAAAAAGATTCTATAAAAAAAATCATGAAGTTAGTTCATAGATCAAGTTAGATAAAAATAGAAATAGACAAATGTCTCAACATTAATCTAACAGAAACAGAATATAATCATGCATAGTGTATTAGAAGTATAGAGAACATGGATATTTAGAGAAATTAGGCAAAAAAAATCACAAAAGAACACTTAAAGCAAGGCTGCATCGCCCTGTCAGAGTGGCGATCGCCACTTGAAGAGAGGCGATTGCCTCTTGACCAAGAGGCGACCGTCTCTCAGCCAGATTCTATTGCACTATCACATTTGCTTAACTTCTACGTAAAGCAAGACAATCACAAACAAGTAGCTAAGATCCTACACAAATGCTAAGTATTCTCAGATCATCATGGTATCAAGATAATGCAAAATATAAAATAATAAAAAACCTAGAGAACAATAAGTGAAGAGAAAAGCAACTATATATAAATCAAGAACTTGAAGATTAAAAATGGAGGTTCTCACTGTTTTAATCAAGCTTGATATCCCTAACTTGGCCCTCAGAAGCTGATTGTGGATTAGGACTTCCTTCAAATGCAAGAGTTCCTACTTCTCTCTCAAGAACAAGTCTTTTTCTAGCACCAAAAATCTCTTTCTTTAAGAACCTTTCTCCTCTTCTTTTTTTCTCTGGATCTTCAGCTCCCTTCCTTCGTAAGTTTTTTTCTTCAAAATTCCTCATTTTCAACTTCTTTCCTCCTTCTCCTTTTTAAGCTCCCAAGACACCACCCACCCTCTACTCTCTTTTCCCATCATCACCCTTCCCCTAGCCTCTCTCTTTTTTCTCAAAGATCTCCTTTTTACACATAATTTTTGCAGAGCTAGATCAGGTGGGGCCACCCTCTTACTGTAATTGTCATGCTGCATTTAATGCAGCAGCAAGTGAGTAGTCAAAGAGGCGATCTCCTGTTGACCTTCCTGTCTAGAAGGCAATCGCTTCCTGCTGAAGAGGAACACCTCTTTGGTCCTCGGGTTGGGCTTGGATGTTGGGTTATGGACTTGGGCTTAGTTTTGGGTTCTAAAATGGTTTTAGGCCTATTGAAAAAGGATTTTCAAACATCTCTTACATTTTAAATTTGAGCTTTCATTATCGGGCTTCCGTTGCAGGCCAATCAAACTCAACAATCACAGTTCATTTCCTATTGCGGGCTGACCGAACTGGATGTCCACACATAGTATTTCAAAAAATTAGAGTCTAATTATTTTATCTTTATACAGGAGAATCACTCTTCCTTCCACCTATTATCCTCCTTTATTTTTTTTTCCAAAATGGATTTTTTTTTGGTTTTGATTTCACTTCTATCCATGAGGTATTAGACATGGATATTCAACCAAAAAAAAAAAATTGTAAGACATATTTAAATAAAAATAAATAAATAAATAAATATTAATGAGCTTTGTTTGAATGAAAAGGAAAAAAAATTGTGCTCAAGGGCTTGCTGTTAAAGGTTCAAAATCTATAGCCCATGGACTTTTAAAGGCCCAAAAACTCGAGGCACTTAGTGAATTAAAGTAGAAACGAAGGGCCTTTCGGTAAATAGAAAAAATTTCCAGAGACTAAAACCCTAAGCTCAAAATTCATCACATATAAAGTCGACGCCTTTAGGCTCTCTCTAAATCCATTTGCCAGACAGTGGTCGTTGTCTCTTAGCATTTAGCCTAATCAAATTCAACTCTTGAAGCAATGGTAAGCTCAATCGATTCAGTTCTGTAATCTTTAAGGACAAAAAATCGTAACTTCAATTGTTTTCTGATTAATTCAAGTATGACATTTTGAAGATCGCTGATAAAATGTTTGTAAAGTTTTTTTTTTTTTTAATTTTTAATTCAATTCTGATGCGGATTTGTTCAATTGATGATGCTAATTCCAGTCGAAGAAGAAGACTAGAGAGCCAAAGGAAGAAAATGTCACTCTTGGACCTGCCATTAGAGAAGGAGAGCATGTTTTTGGGGTTGCCCATATCTATGCGTCCTTCAATGACACATTCATTGTATGTATTTGTTGTTTTTACTTGAATAAATGGTGTGTCTTTTTCAGTGTTCTTTGTTGGAGATTGGCATTGACTGGTTCATGGTTTGCAATTGCAGCATGTCACTGATTTATCTGGGAGAGAAACTATGGTTCGCATAACGGGTATGTTTCACATCATACCTGTTAAATGTATTTATTCTTATTGAGCTTTTGTAGTTTATTTTTAAGATACCCAAATTATATCTTGTTTGAGAGCTTGTGGCCTTTTTCAGTGGATAACTTGTTGTGTTTCCTGATGTAATTTGATAAAAAAAAGTATTTAGCATACACTTCTTAGGAAGGACCTTGTGAAAAACATGCCCTTATGTTAGTAAGGGTGGTTTGTGGTTTGATTGTGTGTTCACTGGTTGTACTGCTGCATTTGGATGCCATTAAGGCTTTTTTGTTGCTGTCTTAGAAAATGCACGTTGTCTTATCACCGTGCTTAATGATTCCAGGTGGAATGAAAGTTAAAGCTGATAGGGATGAATCTTCACCATATGCTGCCATGCTTGCTGCACAGGATGTTTCTCAGAGATGCAAGGTTGTTGCCTTGTTTTATATTTGATTGTTATATCTTTTAGAAAACCTACTTAGTATAACAATAATTTGTTATTTTTATTATCATTTTTTTTTTGTAGCCTGGTTCTCATTTTTTATCAAATATTTTTTTCAATTGAACAGGAACTTGGCATTACTGCTCTTCATATTAAGCTTCGTGCTACAGGTGGAAACAAGACCAAGACACCTGGTCCTGGCGCCCAGTCTGCTCTAAGGGCACTTGCTCGTTCTGGAATGAAAATTGGTCGCATTGGTGAGACATTCATTTTTATTTTTGTTTGTGAACTGAAATTCTATTGCAGTAATTTTTGTGGTATTTATATTAATCATGTCTTTTATTTCCGCAGAGGACGTGACACCCATTCCCACTGACAGCACTCGTAGAAAGGGTGGTAGAAGGGGAAGAAGACTGTAAAATGTTTTCAAATCAAGTGCTTTTACAGTTTGTTGTTGGCGGTGCCTTGTTTAGTTGGTATTTACTACTTTTAGGTCAGGCAGTTACAAGGTCTTTGAAGTTTGCAAAATTTTTGTAGTGTTTCCCTCTGGTTTAATCGACCTCGTATTGATGCTTAAGCTTTTGTAGAAACGTAATGATATGTTAGTATGAATTTTCTTTTGAGGTGATGTTCACAAATTACAATATTATGATCTTCAGTTTCTGGTACTTTTTTGGTATTCAGTACATCATAGCAATATGATTGGAGTTTTGCCTAAAAATTGGTAATGCCTGCAAAATTAATTATTCTGGAAGTTGTATAAATGCCTGCTCATAAATTTAGTGCCAATCTCCCTAGATTGCAAGATGTACTGTTTATTACATCTGGGTGCTTTTAATATCATCCAGTATTCTCAATAATTACTTGATTCAAAGGGTTGCTATTAATTGAATTGAATTTAATGAAAAATTGTTATTTTATGGTTACGATGATGAATAGGGATTTGGTTCAGATGCAGGTAACTTTGTTAAACTGTTGGTGCTAGAATTTACTTTAGAGATAATTGTAAAGCACACATGTCGTGAGGTGATAGAAGGTTAGAGAAGGATGGAAATGGGCGATGAGATTGAAGTTGTTTTTGGCAGTACCAATGTTCCCTTTTCACAGCAAGCCATTTTAAATAACCGGTTCTAACAAATCGGCTGACTTGAAGTTATTTTCATTTGTTTCAAATCAAAGATGGTGAAGATGTCAAAAACACATTAAAGAAATCAATTACTCGTGATTTGCTAACAATTGAAGAACAACATTATACTAAAATTGTATAAGTCAACAATTTCAACCCATGAATGTGACCCCTTTGGGTGATTATTTAGCACTCAGTCAAGGATATAAAGTAATGAAATAAGAGGCAGAATACAAGATAGCAAAGAATATTTAGAACAAATGGATATTCTTGGAAAAGAATGTTAGGGGCAGCCTAACTTTATGGCTTGGGTGCAAGGCCAGCCTTGAGAGCCTGAATTGTGGCAACATCAGTCTTGAAGGATTTAGCCAAGATGTTATCATCAATGCCAGTGGTGAAAAGGGTGTTTGGAAG